>JAVXUP010002901.1:0-99141 GCA_033070095.1 Escallonia herrerae
TCTCTGCTCTTCTTCTTCTTCTTTCTCGGAGGTCGATGGTTATCTTCTTCTCTTTTCTCATACTTTCTCTCTCTCAAAAACCTTCACAGCTTCTTCGTTCTTCGATCCTTACCGTCGCTCTCTGGCCAGAATGTCGACGTGGCGTATCCGTCCGGCAGATGACGGATCCGACACGGATCCCATACCCGTGACAGCGTCGAGTCGTGTCGACACCGTTCCTTCACCCCAAAGTGAAGGGTCCATGTAACATAGACCACGCCATTGTTTCAAAAAAAAGGTTCAAGCTACATTCACAAAAGAACAAATTATAGCCAAAAAGTACAACGTTTCTTGAGTTGGTGAGAAAGGTCCCAAGTCCCAACAGTGACTCCACAAGCCAAGGAACAGACAATTGGAAATCAACAATCAGAACATCCCCTTTTCCATATTATTTGAGATAAATATTCAGTCCAGTTCCATAGAAGATAAACCATAAACTCTTAAACAAAAGGTTTTACTCATTTTATTATTCCCTTTGCCTCAGTTCTGCAAATGAAGTCAAAATTTTGAAAGAGGGGACCATAGTTAACCAAACGAAGAAATGCTTAGTATCACATTTGCCTTCAATTGTGTAGAAAGTTTAAAGAATCTAAAGTTTTTACAATCCCTTCAGTAAAACCTTGATAGAAACACCTCTACATGCCAAGGGTTATAAATGAGCTTAGCTTTAAACATATCATAACACCTAATGCACAGAATGAAATCTGTCTTTTTTCTTTCTTAGTAGGAAATAAGCAAAACAAACTTCTGGTTTGTGCATTTTATTTCCTCAGTCTCTAGGGAACCATACAAAATTAATTCAATAACCCCTAACTAGGGTTCAGAGAGTGCAGGAAAGAAATGACTAATAGAACACAAGAATGCTTGGCGTTGCATTACATTACTATTCTGTCATTTCTCTCCGTAATGAGTAAAAACCTAAACTACACAAACCTTAATTGATAGACCATAAAAAAAGAAAAAAAGAAAACTGAACTGTACACCAAATCCTAATTGTTAGACCTTAAAGAGAGAAAGAGAGAGAGAGAGAGAGAGACCAAAAAGAAAAAAAACACCCCTCCATTATAGGGTTGATAAGATCTTTGCTATAAATCAGGACATAAAACATCAATTTTAATTTCTGCATTTTATTCCTCCATCTTTAAGGAACCACACCAAAAATCATACAACAAACAATCCATATATAATACTTAAATAATGAGATGCAAGAACTGCCCAGTATGTTATAAAAATCATCGTCTTCAATCTTCTTTTTGGTCTTCTGTAAAGCTTAGGACATGTAAGGCATCTAAAACTTTCACAAACTCTTAAATTTATCCCACGAATTCGCCACCAAAAAAAAAAACGGTCATCAAATCCTATGAAACCGAGTGAATATAAGGTACCATTATCACTAAAACCCAGGAAGCATCATAATCGATTTCTCTTCAATCTTCTTTGGGTACTCTACAAATCGAGACATGTTTGACGTCCAAATTTCTCATAAACTCATTTTTCCAGTAACCCTAAATAGGCAAAGAAAACATAACTTACCCTCATATTACACTAACCCACGAACAGGGTAGAGATGGAAGGAAGAAGAGGGGGGGTTAAAGAGAGAGAGAGAGAGAGGGATGACCTTCCAAAGACTTTAGCCGCGGTTTGCACGTAGGTCTCGACCATCTCTTCGGCCGAAGGATTCGACTCCTTGGGGAAATCCATGGTGATGAGCCAGTGGTTGTAATCGCAGCCCTCGAACAGCACCGCGTCCGGGTCGAGTTTGTCCGCTCCGTCGTCGATGTTGCCCCTGTTGTTGTAAGATCTGTCCCTGTCCCGCATGGAGCTCAACGCGGTGGTCGATTTGAAGCTCCGGCATTGAAACGAAGCGATATCGAAGCTAGGGTTTGGGGGGGCGAGGGTGGAAGGGGGCGCGAGAGGTGGAGGGAGGGATGAAAAGGATGGAGGTTGGTGGTGGTGGCGGATGAGGGAGGAGGAGAGCGAGAGCGCTCGGCGGAGGCGGAGGTAGGAAAGAGCCATTTGCGTTGGCGAAGTGGGCGGCTGTGGTGGCAAAAGAAACGAGGGTTTTAGAGGGGGTTCGCCACTGCTTTGGAAATGCTCAGTGTTTTTCTATTTTCTTTTAAATTCAATAAATTTCCCCAAGTGCAAACCTCATAATAAGTAGCTTTTCTACTTAAGTGACATTTAGTTGTACAATAAATTCAGAAAAAGAAAATAATTTTATTATATGTTGCGTGATCTTAAATGGGAAGCATCGTCAGTTCGCTATTTGACTGTCTCGCATCAAGTTCACATTCATCACTGGTTGATCAAACACAAATTATTAAGATTTAAGTTAAAGAATTCGTAATAAAATATTCTCATATATAGAGATTGAAGAAAGTAGTTTGTTAACATTCACGAACAACATTGTAATTTTGCCGCGCGAAAGTATTGCAAGTTGTATAATAGCCCGAATCAAATGGCAAGTAAGATTTCACAAAGGAAGGGGGGCCTAATGGAGGAGTCAAAGTGAGTGAGCGGTGATGAAGCATGTTGAAGGCAGGAATGAGAACGATGTAGCTTACCAATTAAATAAACATTATTTTTTCTGTGCAAGACTTTTGAGCTCTACGATTTGATAGGTAAGAGCAAAATGAAGAAGCTGGGGTGCTCTGTATTTTCAATGCGCACGGCGACTCACCGTTGGCGTGTCAATTGTTCGTGCTCTATTGTCGCTAGATCCACCCACGGGTTCAGAACACATGGTGGATTGAGGCCTTGATTCGGCCTATTTCCCATTTCATTTGCATTTTTCACCAAAATCACTTAGAGGCGCGGGTGAACATACAGAAGTTAGGCTGACTGGCTCGGCCTCGCCATACTGCAAAGTGTGCAATTTCCATCTTATTGTGACATGGAGGCCATCATTATTACCGATGCCAGTGAAGAATAATAACAATAGTTATGTGAATGATTCAGTGCTCAGTTCTTCACAGCTTCGAGCGATGCACCTTGAAATTTCTTGGACATAGATGTGAGAGTATACCACTCTCAAATCCATTCTGACCATGAAATAACACCAAAATTACATTGTTACATTAAGTGGGTATTTGGGATTTGATTTTGGGATGGCCAAATCTGATTTAATATAAGTTAATTTTGCCACAAAAAAAAGAAGAAATTTGATCTACCTAAAAAAGATAATAACTGATTAAATTCATAATACTGGAAAGTGAGGATCAAGAAATAATTATTTTTCTCATAAATCATGTTTGACCTTCTAATTTATCATACTATCTTCATATTTCTCACAGAAGGACACCTCGCACCGACTGAATAAGTTATAAAAGTTATTGTAATATAATCACTAATGTGAGATTGTTGGTACTTTTAATTTAAATTAAGAAATAGATAACTTTTGTAGGTCGATGAAATAACCTTTTGATAATTTTTTTTGTATAATATAGTTATTTACAAATGAAAGTTGTATTAATATTACCTTTCTAAATGCATATTAGAAAGTTGTATTAATATTCCTCCGTGGTCATTTTGTTATAGTGGAACATATTTGAATTTTTTTTGTCCAATAACTTCTTGTAACTTTAAGCTGATTGTCCAATATAATTTTAAAAACTGATTAAAATTTAAGTTGAAATCATTTTTTTAGAATCAATCTAAAACAAAACTTCAAGATGAAAGAAAGAGGAGAAGGAGGTTTTTGGGGTTGGAGTGAAAAGAAAGAGAAAATTTAAAGGGGGTGGAATGTAAAATGTTTCGTGAGTGCCCTGCTATTAGACGACATTAATGACACAAAGGTGAACGCCAACGGGGACGCTAAAAGGGTTTTGATAATTTTTTTTTATGGAAATTCAAGTACATGTGGAGATTTTCTAGACGGTGGATTAATAAATAGGCATTGATACGCCAATAGGGTTTAACGCAAAAGAGGAAAAGTTATACTCTTGCATGATCCTTGAATATTCTGGTAATTATAGTCGCGTCTCTTAATATTTAAGCTTCACATTTTAACTTCAACGCTTCTCGCAAACTTTTGATAATTGTAATCGTATCTTTTTACATTTGAGTTTGTACACTTGTATGTCACTATTTGAGCGGTGGATTCAGCTAAAATAGCTCATTGAATGTGAGATATTATAAAGGAGATCATGTGAGATTAAACTTAAGATTGTGAAAGCATTCTTTTGAATTTCTGTAAAGACTCGTTACCTAGACCTTCTTAAGTTTGGGCCTGAGAGATAAGGGCAAAAGATATTAGGCCCGGTCTCGATTTGTTTTGACTTCCTTGTAAGTGGGCCTCTCCAATAAGATATAATTGATATCATATCGGGCACTCAGTTTTATTATATATACTGTATATAAAGGAAATATCCTTTTTTGTGTAAAGATATTTTTGGTATTACATAACTACCTCCCTAGAATTATGACAAATGACATTTTAAGAAAATTAAAGTGACACAAAATAAAAGTTTAAAATAGTAAATAACTACTTAAGATGACATGTTTAGTTCTTAAATTTAAAAAAATATAGTTAAAATACATCCAAAAGATCATGCATGATATTATAAAAATCATTTGATTTTCGCACACGAAATACGTGTGCCACAGGAATTGACACAAAACAAAAGTTTAGATAGTAAATAAGTACTCATAATGACATGTTTGGTTTTCATAGTGTAAATTTTATTTCACAGAATGCAATAACAAATACTTATATGCGATGCTTAATTTTTTTTACAAAATTTATATTGTTAACTTAATTTTTGCACACGCATCGACGACTTGCACTAACAATCCAACAACTTAACACACAACCTTCTGTTGTTCTTCTTTTACTTCAACAATATTTTGTATCCGTAATCTAAGAAATCGTACCGTTCATAAATATAAATACCGAGAGTTCACTTAAAATTCATTCACTTACTAGACGAACCCAACCTTATTTAAGAATTGTAGCTCATTTGGTAAGCGAGCCGAGCTCGAAAAATACGTGGCCGCTCATGAACAACCCTATAAACATGGTCATGTACTTTTATCTATTCATCATTGTAGTATACTTATCTTTCTTGATTCTCAACCAAGGATGTAAAATAAAGCTTGAAGTTGGGTGAAGTAAGAAACTTTTTGACTAACTGAGTCGATACGTAAGATAGCTTAAACATTTATCGCTCCTGTATTTAAGTCCATTGAGAGCTATGCAGATTTTTTGCTACAAACATGGTTGCAGATCATTTAGCTACAAATTATTATCACAATAGTTAGATTATTAGCGACACTAAAAAACCGTCAAATTTTGTTCTTTAGCGTGTCTTGTTCGAAATTAATTAGTACTATTGTTATTTTTCTCTTACCCCAAAAAGAAAAAAAGCAAAAAAGAATTCCTTTTATGTTCCGAAAGGTAGAAAAGAGAAGCCGGGAGGGATGCAGCTTTCCATCATTTCATGTGGGGAGGTTGGACGTGGGGAAACAAAGAAAGATAGATGGCAGCAGTTCCAATGCATCCGGAGCTGGGCTTTCTCTTTAGAATATTCACAATACCAGCAGACACATGAACTGCACCCATTAGCTGTCTCTGCCGGAGAGAGAGAGAGTTCAAGATTCCGCGTTCGATCTCTTAAAGTCATATACATACCAATTTCAAGAAAGTAATAATGCCCACCATATGCGGTGTTCCAGTCACCCTTTTACTGGATCTTCCAGTACTACAGTCTCTTCACTTTCTCAAGAAAGTCTTTAAAACTTCCTCGGAAAAGTGTGGGGAAAGAAGGTACAATGGAGGGGTTGATAAGGGTGGGGAGGTCTTTGTCCGAGACGCCAACATGGTCGGTTGCAACAGTCACTACGGTCATGGTCTTCGTGTGTCTCTTGGTTCAACGGTCCATATACCGGTTCGGGAAGGCGAGTTGGTGACTCAATGGGTGATCAGTTGGTTTATTTTCTTGTGTTTTTAAGATTTGGTTGCTGATTTCTTGGATTCTCTTGTTGTTTGGTTGTGCAGTGGTTGAAGAAGACTAGGAGGAAAGCTCTGTTTGCCTCTCTGGAAAAGATTAAGGAAGGTCAGTGAGGTTCTTTAGATTTATAGTTATGTTGGGTTTATATTCGGAGTCTTATGCAAAATTTCATATTGTCTATTTCGCTTGTGTTTGGAGTGGAAATTGAGGATATGTGGACTCGTGAATCATATATTAGGTTGTAGTCTATTACTTAATTTTTATTTTTTGGATTGAAGTGTGTGGTTACTGTTGGAAATTTTCTAATGTTGGACATAGAATTCCTAAAGTTTACATTAAAAGGTACAATGTCCAAGAAGAACCCGCTTATATTCATTAAGTGGTAAAGGAAATCTAGTGTCTCAAAGGTTGGAAAAATCAAGGAGTTCAAGGGGTCGTAATGTGGAGTTCTACATTGCTTGAGACATGAAAAGGTTGTGGAACATAAGTGGCTATGCGTTACATTGTTCTAGTAATACAAAGTGTGCATGGACATGCCTTCGCATGATTGATTGCACCTGTTCATGGTATATAACTATATATTCTGCGATGATTACCAACACTTACTTCCCTTTATTTATCCTGGGATCTGATGTAGGGCTAGAATTGGACATTCTGAGAACAATGCCTAACCAGAGTTCTGGGTTTCAACTGGTACTGTTTAATTTGCTGCCACTCCCTCCCATATTTCAATATGAGAATAGATAGTGACTGGCGCCAGCTCCCAGAATCCCCTCCTCCACACCCCCCCCCCCCTCTCCCCAACCCCACTGCTGCAATTACTATGATTGCCAATTGGTTGTGGTGTAGCTTTATTCGACCAGAATTGGCTACTGCCGAGTTTTTGAACATTGAAGTGAATAATTTTGAGGAGTCAACTCATAGTGACAAGGCACTTGGTTTTGATGTGCTTTGCATGTTCGAGATGTTGTTCAAGGGCTAATGTTTTGTAATGTGGGTCTATATGATTTGCTTTGCATGCCTGTTTGTTTGTTCATTCTTCCGTCTTGTAGCTGCTTGTCAAGAGCTGATGCTCTGCCAGTCATGCCTGAAAAACTGTTATGTTGTGACTTGGTTATTTCACATGAAATTGATATCTATGGCACAGAGCTGATGTTGCTCGGACTTATATCATTGTTGCTGGGACAATGGGCAAGGGTGATTTCACAGATTTGCGTGGATTCCTCTCTTTTCAGCACTAAGTTCTTCATTTGCTCGGAGGAAGATTACGGCATGGTTGACGCATTTTCTATCACAAAATTATTCTCTTTAAATGAGACTGATATACCTCCTAAAGGGATCAGCAATCCTTCCTCTCATCAATGCGGTGAGGTAATAGTTCACCTTGAGGGGGCATTTTGTTCAGCTTTTGGCATAATCTAGTTTCTAAGTGCATTTATGTTTGCAGGGGCGTGAACCCTTTGTTTCTTATCAAGGTCTTGAACAGCTCCACCGGTTTTTGTTTGTTCTTGGCATGACACATGTTTTGTATAGTTGTATCGCAGTTGGTTTGGCTATGAGCAAGGTACATTTTCTGTATATGCAGATTGGGTCATTATACACAGAAATTGCGCCGTACAATGGTTGCCACAAATTCTGTTGTTTCAAAAGCATATGTCACAGATGAAATACTGCCTGTCTTTGCAGGTTTACAGCTGGGGAAAATGGGAAGACCAAGCAAGCATATTGTCTGATGGGAATTTACAAGGTGCATAATATGTCAGGGGCAAAATATTTATGGACGGAGTTGAAACAAAGGAGTGTATTAGTACATGGGTTTCTACTTAAGCTCCTCTCTTAGCTTCTCGATTCTTATTCAGATTCCCGGTTCTCTACTTGTGTTTCCTGGGTTCTTTCTATTTCTGCAAATAGTACTATAACTTCAGAATCTTTTCACTTCGTAAGGCAGAGCGCTTAGCCTACCTATTTAACATATGGGTGACCTTTAGTTACCTTACCATTCTCCAGGCCTCGTGTAGTTCAGCCTATGTCTAAGACCAAACATGTCGCCTTCTTGTTTCTGAAAAGTATTATCGAGACACGGCCCTTTCTGCTAAAGTTTATAGAGTTCATTACGTTCTTTCCAGAGTTCACCACTAATATGTTTGGCCGATAAAACAATTGAAGGAAGGACTGCAAGTATCATTGAAGAATAGACAAAGTCATCAGAAGTGCCTATTCAGTGATGGCTATATGAGAAACTAAACTCGCAACTTAAAGGAGCCAAAAAGAATTCTGAAAAGCTGTTTCCTTTTTGAGTTTGAAGGCCGGCCAAGATCCGAAAGGACTAAAAAGCTACCATTGCCCATATCATGCGACCCAGCAGCCCATGGCAGTTGTTACACTAGCCTTAGCTACAAAGTCTGCTCTTTTCTTCTGTTCCCTCTATGTTAATTCTGAACCCTTCCAGATGGCTCACGTCTCGGCTACCAAGTTTCTGGGTTTTCCAGTGGGCACGTCTGAGAACCCCATCCTATTCACAGTTATCTACTTTTAGCTCTGACCTTCAGCTGCGGGTGCCGAGAGAGAGAGATCGTCTCATAGTTACATGGGCAAGCCAGCACTGTGGTCACCAGTTCTGAATACTTGTTAAGAAGTTTGGAGACAAAAAAATAGTGTCTAACTCAAAAGCGTTATAATGGTTAAGTTTAAAAGAGAGAATGGTGACCTGGCCACCTTATGTGACTATGATAGCAGTCTTAGGAAGTTGGAAATTATGTGAAAAAGGTGCATGACTGAGCTTGTGAATTTACTGAAAGGCCGCTGATTTAGATGACAGTTTATACCTGCATCTATCATCGATGTTGCATGGTGTGTCAGCTTCTTATTGAATATGTTGACTTTGTTTTGTAGCAAAGAAGAACAAGGTGATGAGGCGACAATCCACCTTTATATTACATCGTGCATCTCATCCATGGAGTAGGAGTCGGGTTCTCATTTGGATGGTGATTTTTTCTGGTCTAAAATGTATAGATTGTATATTCTTAGAAAAATTCTTAAGCTAGTAGATCTGTTCTTTCTTAGATGATAAGGTACTACTGTATTGGCTTGAACAGATAAACGAGCTCAGGAGTATATAAATGTTTCTCATTATAGTTCTTCATTCATTCTAATGTGTACATGGCTTCACATCCTATCTGTTGTTCCCTCTCCTTCACCTCCCCCTCCTGGCATCTAATACTTTATACAGTTTTTCAGTACCTGTTCCATTTTCTATATTTAGGGTGGTTAAGTGAATTTGAAGTTTATTGGTGCAGCTCTGTTTCCTACGACAATTTAGGAGTTCAATACAGAAGTCAGATTACTTTGCACTGAGATTGGGTTTCATCACCGTGGGTATTTGACCTTTTCTTAGTTACCTTTCCAGCAAATTCTTTGTGTGTGTCTTGCATGTGTTTTTTCTTCTCATTCGAATCTGTACCATTTTCTTACAGTATCATGGTTTGGCATATGCTTTCCATGGTATACCACGATATGTGTTACCCCTGATGCCACCAGTTGAAAAATTGCCCTTAAGATAGAAGTAAAAGGAAAATAAGCGCTCGACATTCTAAATAACCATGCCAGTAGACATCTGCAGGCACACTTTTTCTGCACCTGGCACGTGTAAGTAGCCATATGGCGCTTAATTAGAAATGATTTTTAGTCCCCATGTAAGAAGCTTCTTGCAACTATTTAGTTTGGATGGGGTTTTGAATACATTTGTCCATGGCCCCGAAATTTTGTGATTTTCAGCCCATTTATCTCGGACTAGAAGCAAATTAATTGTTTGTCTAGTGGAATTCAACAAAGTCAGATACGT
The DNA here is from genome assembly GCA_033070095.1 of Escallonia herrerae. Classification (NCBI taxonomy): domain Eukaryota; kingdom Viridiplantae; phylum Streptophyta; class Magnoliopsida; order Escalloniales; family Escalloniaceae; genus Escallonia; species Escallonia herrerae. Next base: position 9,829 of record JAVXUP010002901.1, read on the forward strand.
ACCACAGTAACTTTTGTATAAACAATGTCAGACAGTAAAATGTCAACTGTTAACATATAGTAGCAATTTGACATCAGCTTGGAAACTATTTTGTTGCATTCCCGCTGTCGCCCTTGATCATCTATCTTGTACTTTAATGTCCTACCTTTTACTACTACTGTATATTTTTTCACTGAATTTAGTGCATGCTATGCTGGTCTTATGATTTCCAGAATCATCAACTGCCACTTTCTTATAATTTTCACAATTACATCATTCGGAGCATGGAAGATGAATTTTATGGAATGGTGGGCATTAGGTATGCTCTCTAACTTCAGACGTTGGACAGTAAACATTCTCCTACTCGAAAGGTTGGACAAACGAATGAATGTTTACTGTTTAGATGCCTTCATCAAAGTTTCTTGTGCGGTTTTCAAAACCCAGATTTGTCTCAATGAAAGGAAGTTGCAGCTGAACCATGCTTCTATTTTGCAGTTGGCCACTCTGGGGTTATGCCATAATATGCATCTTCATAAACATTCATGGTAATAGTTTTTCTCAAAATGTAAATGCAATTTTTCGGTATTTGAAGTTCAAGAGTTAAGTTTGCCTTATTTGCAGGGCTTAATATTTATTTCTGGCTCTCTTTTATTCCTGCCATTGTAAGTGTTCCTAGTTTTCGTTATCCTTGTAATGGAATAAATCCATCTCCTGCTGGTTCATGATTCTGATGCTTTTGTAACTCACTTGTAAAAGCTTGTCATGTTGGTGGGGACAAAGCTCCAGCATGTTGTTTCCGTATTGGCACTTGAAATTGTGGAGCCAAGGGGTCCATCTACTGCAACTCAAGTAAAGCCACGTGATGATCTTTTTTGGTTTGGGAAACCAGATATATTACTACGCTTGATACAATTCATATCATTTCAGGTGAGGATTTCAAAATTCACAGTTAATCTCACTGAAGAGGTAGATAGCTATTAGCTATATGTAGTTATTTTATTGCTTCTTGCTGTGCAGAATGCCTTCGAGATGGCAACCTTTATCTGGTCCTTGGTAAGAGGAGATCCTTGTACTGTTCCCTCCCCTCCCCCTTCTTGCCTTGTACCGTTTCCTTGTACTCTCTCTCTCTCTCTCTCTCTCTCTCTCATTTAGTCCTTTGTCATGCAACTATCTTACATAGTATTGTAGCAGTGAATAAAGGATGCTTCGTTATTTTGTATGTATAGTGGGGATTCAAGCAGCGATCATGTTTCATGAAGAACCATGCAATGATCATCATTCGGTTAATTTGTGGGTATGTTGCTACTGAAAGTGCTCAGTTTTACTTCAGGAGAAAGGTGCTCAGTCCGTACATATTCTTTATAACTTGTGCAAGTATATAATAAAGATCATAGATTCGTAAGTAAGTTGTTATGTGTTCATTGATTTTGTATACACCAGTTTTAAAATCACTAATAATAATGCAGAACTTAGGTATCCTAGGTGTTACAATGTACAACGAACAACGGGGAGAAGTAGAGAGAATAGACTTGATTGCTAGGAGTTCATTATTGTACTACTTCGCTCTCGGTCACCCAGGAGTATTTAGCCTTGCGATGGCCTATTTCACGGAACGGACCCCTTTGGGAAATCCTCGGTTGATGTTGATGACAAATGTAGTATGAAGTAATTCCATGAGGCAATCAAACACACCTAATTAGTTAAAAGATTCCACCCACTTATATGTTTTTTCATCCCCTTTCTTTGCTAAAAATGCTTTTTGGTGACAATTTTGTGATGAACGAGTCTCAGAATAAACGAGTCTCTGTCTGAGTCATTGGCAAGCAAATAGTGCTTACCAATAAGTTTTAGCAATATGTGAAAACTAGATAGTAATTGGCATCTGACGATCTTCTTCATCTATGCAGGGTTCTGGTTCAGTTCTGGTGTAGCTATAGCACAGTGCCTCTAAATATCATCATTACACAGGCATGATTGCAACAGACAACCCCCTTTCTGTCTCTTAAGTTGATGTTTTTATCTCATAGAGGACATTTACCTGAAATTGCATTACTCCTCGTCAAAACTAAATCAAACAGAAAAACGTAACATGACCACAAAAGAGGAGAGAAGAAAAAGTCAGCTTCCATTGATTAAGTTGGGGTGTAGAATAAGTGTTTGAAGTGCTAGTAACCTTATACTGAAATGTTTTCATTTGACCTTGTTGATTTCAGATGGGTTCTCGTTGTAAGAAAGCCTTGATTGCTGAGAGTGTCCGAGATTCGCTCCATAGTTGGTGTAAGAGAGTAAAGGAGAAGTCCAGACGCGATGCCTTGCACTCCATTACCACAAGATCAACATGTTCCCTTGGCTCAACGATCGATGAGGGGGATGAAGTAATTACAATAGCATCTGGTACTCTATCTCCATGCTCTTCCAATGGCTCACTGAATCGGTTAGATGAAAATATGGTGTCAACCGACCATTTAGAGAATGCCACTAATGAAACTTTCCACCAATCACAACATGAAGTCTCCTTCCGGATATCAGAATGTTCAGCAAATCCCATTAGCAATGGTCCGTCACAACCCATGATGACTGGTGCAGAAGACAATGCGGTAGAAAGAGATGGCGAAAAAGTTGAGACCCTTATGGATTTATTTAGGAAGACGTGAAATCTCTCCTTTTGGAGGGCTTTCAGGATCTCTGAAGAACTCGCTGTAGCATGGATGAACTCTCTCTTTCCTTTCCCTATAAGATGAAAGCTACTTGTGATTTGGTGATATAGTGATCTTGTGATGCAGTTGTGACTTGTGGACTCAGGCAAGTAGTTGAGATGGTAGATGTTGCTACCTAGGTTTAGGAGGAGAGAATATTGATGTGGCCTCTAAAAGTGCCCTGAACAATGCTATTTTATCATGTTAAAATTTGGTTATCATGGTCTTTGGATTTTTTCCTATGTTTGAATCTGATGTTCGAATTCATCGACTACCTGATAGCTACAATGGACATTATTATCGAGGAAAGCCAGGCAAGGTTACAATGGTTTCACCATTGGTCTCGGACCATCCATGTAATGACCCGGTCCACTGCCCCACCACAGGGCATTGCTTCCCTCAAAAGGGCTAGCCAAGTAGGTACTTATGAGTTCCTTGGTAAGGTCTTATAAGAGACATCTCATACTATTCCACATCCGATGTGGGATATTACAATATCCCCTCCTTATATCTTAGCGTCCTCGCTAAGGTTCAATCACACATAACACAGAATCTTCTTCTCTAGCCAATGTGGGATATACCGGGCTCACCCTTCGTTGCCCCAACCATCCTCTTGATGTGGGATATTCCCGGGCTTGCCTTCGTTTCCCCCAACCATCGGCAACTCGACTGGACAGCCCAGCCCGAGCTTTCGAGAGTCGGCTCTGATACCATCTGTAACGACCCGGTCCATTGCCCCACCACAGGGCATTGCCTCCCTCAAAAGGGTTAGCCAAGTAGATACTTATGAATTCCTTGGCAAGGTCTTATAAGAGTCATCTCATACTATTCCACATCCGATGTGAGATATTACAATCCAAATTGGTACGTTTTGATGCTTACAACACCCGTCAAGAGGACCATCTAAACTGGTACTTTAATTTGATATGCACAACACTACACCCGTCAAGACCACCGTTGTAGAGGCCAAAATGTCCCCTTTTTTTTCCAAGTATTCTTGCCAGTCTAAAATTACCTGTAGTTCAAATTATATGCAAACCAACGAACGTTTTAAGAATCATAGCCAGATTACTTCCGATTTCTTATACACCAAAATTTGGAAGGACTATCCCGTTAAGAAAACTCTTCCTACAATTCCCCAGTAAAGTGAATATTAACTGAATTTCAGAACAAACGAGACCAAGGTGATAGCTCAGTACCGCGGTGGTGTTCGAGTGACCCAAAAACAGCAATTTTGCCGAGGTATCTGACATTGAATTGAATATATCTAGATCTGAATTTTCGCATGATTTGAGCAACATGTTAACTAAATATTGCAACCTCAATGCAGGCCGGAGAAGAATGTACATATCTGAGAGGTTGATGCAATCACGCAAATCATAGGCTTATCATCACAAGCAACTGAATACACCTCTCGTGGTTAGAACAACAATACTACTAGCTAGTGATTCAAGAAATCAAACTCTCACATGAAACATAGATTCACTTGTAAGGATTCATTCTTATTTGTGCAATTTGAGGAGGTTTTAGTAGCCAACCACCACTTTCTATCAAGAAATGTATGGATGCATGCAGTCTTCACTAAGAAAGGCGAACTCAGGATTCGTGTCAACATGGAATCTGGAACTTTCTCGGACAACAATATAAGCCACATGCGGAATTCAGGATAAGCCTCCAACTTCTATAACCATTTTTGCTACAAAAGTTGCACAATCAATCACAAAAGCAATCCTGTGATATCTGATATGCATTAGCATCCTAAAGTAACTTCAAATAACTGGTCGACACCGCTTGACTGGCCAAATGCAACTCATCATCATGCATTTTGATCATGGTAAGAGCTATTCTATTTAGGCCGCAATTCTGCAAAGTTCCTCTCAGGGGCTCCCAAATTCTTCATTCTCACCGCTGACACAAACGGAAAAACAAAGCGTCGAGGATGTGAATCCGTGTTAAATTATACTCACATCGGCTAAAAATAAGTCGAGATTCAGCTTTTTATATCCGGTGAACTTTATATGAGCATGCCTGTTGATTGGGCACCAAGCTTTAATAATCTGTATGGCTGTTTGAATACGAGTTACGATTGCCAATTAACACCACGTATATAGACATCAAAAGTGACCTTATTATTATAAAAAAAATTAAAAATCCATGGATATAAAAGGCTACAAGTAACCTCTTTTGCGACAACAAAAGAGAGCAAACATGTCGAAAATGAGTGTTTCTTCATCCGATAAGCAACTAAATAATACATCAAAGTACTCATTAAGAAAACATAACAATCAACTTGTGAGATCGAGGCCGCAGCAACTGCAGAGACTTAGCCAGTGAGCTCCTCCTCTTTGTGGGTCTCGATGACAACATCAGACTGCGGGAAAGCAACGCAAGTCAGCACCCACCCCTCGCCCATCTGGTCATCCTCGAGGAAGCTCCCGTCGGACTGGTCAACCTTCCCTGCGACGACCTTGCCGGCGCAGGAAGAGCACGACCCGGCCCGGCAGGAGTAGGGCAGGTCAATGCCGGACTCCTCGGCCTGGTCCAGGATGTAGACGTCGTCGGGGCACTCGAACTCCACCTCCCCCTCCGGTGTTAACAGCTTCACGTTGTACGAGGCCATGCAGGTCATCCGGCCGCCCCGCACGGCCTTGACTCCGAACAGGGCCTGGCCCACGTTGGGCATGGACCTCAGGTGGACCGCCGGCTGGTGACGGCGGAGGATTGAGGTGCTGACCATGGTGCCCGAGAGCGATGCCATTTTGGTGAGAGAGGAGAGGGAGTGTGTGGGAAGTGGGTGGGACTTTAGGCTAAATGGTGGGGAGAGGGGGAGGCTTGTGGAAATAGTGTGGCATGTAAATCCTATCCTCCACGTGGCAACTTGGTGTGGCTGATTGTTTTATCATGTTATCAACTTAGGGATGTTCACCAGTTTTTTCTGAAATCGATGGTCATCCTTGCAGATGCTTGGTTGAATTTTGACCTCTCATTTAAAGGCTACCAAAGTATGGCTGCTTGTAAAGAAGAAAAAAAAAAAAAATTAGCTGCTATATCCTACTTACGAGAAGAATTTTCCTCCCATCTCTGTAACTATGTAGCGACAATTAGTCGTTTTTAAATATCTTAATTGACTTTATTTAGTTACGTTAAAAAAATACTAATAGTTATCGTTAAAAGTGTTAGAAGAAAAGTCACTAAAAATATTTAATAACTATTAATTGTCAATTTACACGGAGTTGAAGAAAGATTCCTGTAATTAGGTTAAGAGCCAAAGTTTGTTCACTTGGAAAAGAATGAAAATAAGCAAACAGTGAAAGGGGGAGCATTGAAAAGAGAATTGTAAGTGCATTACGTGTGTATTTGAAATTCATTTCAGTTTTTAGTTTTTGATTTCAAAAAAAAACAGTGCGCACTAATCTCCTAGGTAAGAGAAAATATTTGGTAGTCGTCTAATATCACGTCATCAGCTTACGTAGTGTTAGAGTACCACTAATATTGTGACAATTAAGCAAGAATGTCTGATGATGGCAATTTTTAAGGTGTAAGAGAACCTTAACCGTGGTTGGAATTCAAACTTCTTGTTAAAAATGTGAACAGCCCGCCCAAAGTTATTGGCAAATGTTAATAAATCTTCATTTCATTTCATCAGATTCTACTGCTTTCTCTTCTCTTTTATCTCCCTCTCTTTTCTAGTGCATTTTTTGCATAAGACCACCGTGGACACCATATTCAATGAGAACCATGGCTTCGATTTCCAACTCTCTGGCGAAAACCACCGCTGTCCGACGAGAGCCGCATGTCACAATTTACAACAGATGGCGCTAACTCTGCAGCAAGTAGAGTTGTCAATGGGCTGGGCTTGGGCCGGCCCCCAATGAAATCGGGCCGGGGCCGGGCCTCACAAATGAAAAAACAGGCCGGGCCTAAAACCTGGGATATATGGGCCCAGTCCAAGCCCAGGCCCTAGGCCCAATATTTAGGGCCGGGCCCAATCCAAATTTTTTTTTTCCTTTCTTCCCAACTTTTTATTATAAAGACTTCTTCTTCAACAAAGGGCAAAGTTTTTGTAAACGGACCACTGAGTATACAATCACTTTTTCACGAATTAACCCCCTTTCGAAAAGGCAAATTGATGTTGATTGACCATTAACCACGGATTAAGTACAAAAACTAGTTGTTCTAGCCCATACATACTGATTTTAAGTGCAAAATTCAATATCTTTCGTAATATGGTGTAAAACCTGTAAATGTCAAAGAAAAATAGAATAGATCAAACAAAAACAATAACGAGATCGATGAAGATAAAATAACATCTTTTCTTGTTACATTCAAATTCTTTGGTCATTTAAAGAAACATGAGATTATTCTTCAAGGCTCTTTAACACGTCACCCACTTCATGAAATTAAATTTAGAATTCAATTCACCTCTTTTGGTTTGAAATAAAGAGAATACATAATTTTTATTTATGTTTAGAATACATGATAATTATTTTTATAATTATTCCCTTAGCTTGTGATGTAGAACACAAAACAAATTCTGTAAAATACATTAAATGAAAGCCCACTCAGAAATCATCAAAAACACGTCACAGTCACCACACCCATACTTCTCTGCGTATGTTAAAGAAAATACTGATCATATGAATTCAATAACACCTCAAAAACTATTAATTTAACTAAAAAGATCCAAAATATCAAAAAAAAAATAATGTATATAAAATAGACTTAAAAAATAGAAAAGAAAAAAATTAGGGGGGCCTAACGGGGCCGGGCCGGGCCAAACCCGGGCCATTTTAGAGCCGGGCCAAAAAAAGGGCCGTTTTAGGGCCGGGCCGGGCCCGTTTCTCAAAGAATTCGGCCTGGCCCTGGCCCAAGCCCTAAGGGTTAAGGCCAGCCCGGGCCCAAAAACGGGCCGGGCCGGGCCGCGGGCCACCCGGCCCATTTGACATCTCTAGCAAGTTGCAACGATCCATCATATGGAGGACTAATTGAGTGCAGAGTTTTTTGAGTTCGCTGAAAAATGTTTGTTTATTGGTTTGTAAATGAACTGTGCCATATCAAGTAAATGCCCCAAAGGTGTTTGATGAAATAACATTTTGTGGCTGCATAGGGCCGACAATCAAAGCCTCACATCTCATTTTTGGCAAACAATTTTGATGTAACCTACAAGCGTGAGCCTTAGCTTTGGCAAAAACGATTAAGATCGTACTTGTTCTTCGGCACCCAAAAGTTTTTAATTTGATTCAAAGAGCAATCCGAGGGAAAATAGGAAGTTCAACTGCACAAAAACTAAGTATTTTGGTAATATTTACATCTCAATTCAAGTGGGTGGTTACCACCATTCAAAGTATAAATTTAGTTCTGAGCAACTCAAGTCAAAAACTTGCGAAACAAATCCTGTAAAAGATGAAATGATGGAAAATGGTGTTAAACTTGTGATACAAATCCTGTTGAAGATGGTGTTAACATTGAAAGCTCAAATCCTATAGAAGATGAAATGTGAAACTCAAGACTAGATGGAATTCTGCAGTTCCTATAGCAAAATAAAATGGATAAGGAAGCAAGTATCCTTTTCAGACTCATGGAACAATTGATTAGGGACTTTTCCTTTTAATTCTGAATACATTATTTTTTTTTATTGAAGATGTTTAATAGGTGGAGATGGAAGTTGCGAGTGACTTATCATGAAAATGAAAAAGAAATGAGGGAAGGGGTAGGAGAAAAATAAGAAGTAGAATGATGAGAATATATTATTGCTTGAAAAATGGGGGGAAAGATATTCAAACATTTGGTGAAAATTTGAATATTTGTGTTTTATTAAGATGACCATCGTTAAGGTTTGCTATCAAGCTAGATACTTAGTTGGCAAATTTAGTTTTACACCACTTAAAATAATGACGTGATACTAGACGACCACTGGTAGGCTTGAGTGAAGATTTCTTGACAATAAAGCTATGATTGTTTTAGTCATTCTTGGATATTCAAAAAGGCTTTACTACATTGTGAAAAGGCGATAACTTGGGAGTTGTACGTTTACGTTTTTCAGTTTTTATTTTTGTAACGATGATGAAAAAGATGCCTTTTGTGTGTACTTACGTTTTTTCGGTTCCGTTTTAAATAAAATTTTCAAATAGTATTAAGAAAAAAAGGGTGTTTTCAACTTTTTCCTTGAACTGTATTCTCCTTGTCAGAGAATACAGAATCCAGTCCACTGTTCACAATTTCTTGGGCATGCCTTCTGACGCCCCCAGTTGTTTCATCAATTCATAGCCTCTCTTAGCTTTCTCCTTTCTCTGCTTTCTCTCACTCATTTATCTCCTCCAGATTTCGATGAACAACCCATCTTCCGTTCATTCTCAATAAACCAATCCCAGATCTGAAGGCGTCAAAAAGAACTTGCACAGGAAAAAATACCCACCTCTGGCCGCCAAATATCCATTCTAAACACGACAAAGTCGTCGTCGGTACCTGCCGTCTCCCAAACAAGCACTCACCATTCCGTAGTCGGAAAGAACGACGTCCCCTCTCCTGCCCAGCTCCTTAGAATACAAAATACGGAAAAAAATTTGGTAAGCGTTCAGGCCCTTGGTTTTTTTTTTTTTCTCCCTTTATAATGCTTGCTTATTAATGATATGGTTAGTAAGATTTTTACCTGAAGCCAAACAAAAAAACAATATGGCACTCAGAGATCAAGGCACGTCATTGATTTGAACTTAATTCGAACCGTATATAGAAATATAATTGTCCACATAGATCCTAAGCACGAAATTCATTTCCTTAGGTCCTTTCCGTTTCCGTTAACAGTTCTGATAGAAGGTGAAAAAGGACCAGAGAAAGGAAACCCGCGGTAGTGCTTACAAAGGGCATCCAGTTTAGAGAAAAGGGAAAAGCAACAAACCGATTGAATCTGCCGTTGGAAATATAAAAATAATCTCCGAGTATCTAAATTAAGGAGGCTCTCTTTTACAGCCCAGGAAGAACAAAAGGCGAAAAACTTGTAATGGCTTCTTCCATTCTGAATGTTACATGCCATCCCCGAACCCTCTGAATTCCATCCTCGTATGACTGTTAGGTACCAAACTACCAATACATGACAAAAAAGCTTCCACTACGCTTCACAATGACAACATCCATCGGTTCTGTTCAATTCTTCTACATTACTAGTCACACTTGATGTTTCGGTATATCCTCCTAACGAACAGATTAGAGCCCAAATAACCGACAGCTCCTGCACAGATGTGGGACACGGGTAAGTTTCTCAACGGAAGATGTAAAAAAATTGAGCAGAAGTTCTATATATTCCAGATATCTAGTTTTAACTCAGTAATCGATTAAGCAGTGACAGCAAGGACATTGGACCTGGGGCGGGGGGAGGAAAAGTCTCGATACTAAACAGTGTATGACAAGAATTATCAAGTTTGAGTTGCTAACTAGATGCTTGAACTTTGAAGATTCCAGGGGTTGAAATATCTACAGTTATACCATTATAACTACCCGTCATACCGTGCACTTATTAGGGTCTTGCATAACAAGTTAAAAAGTATTCTTGAATGTTAAGGCTTCCAAGATTGTTTTATTCTCATCATTCGGTCTTAGTTTAACATAGCAACATTTTCATTTATTGAATTGTGTTTTCAGAATTGAAACAAACTCCTGAAGCTCCACTTCATGTCAAAGGCTTGATTTTAGAGTTGCATCTTTAAGCAATTGGCATGGAAAGAAATAATGAAACAGTAAGAGGTAGACTCCACTATTACAGCAATGACAAGTTATGAGATAATAACAAAATAAACCAAATTGATACTCACCGCAAAGAATTCCTAAGCCAAGACAAAACATAAGCGTGTATCCGAAGTAGAAGCTCGTTTGGAAGAACCCTGACATCTTAGTCTTCACGTAGTAGTAGTATATTGAATACAAGTACACGTAAACAGCTGTCGAGGCAGCGGAGAAGAATGAAGTCCATTGCCAGTGATAATTCTCAGCATTAAGCAGGAAATATGTTCCCACAATGGTGACACAAACTGTAACAATGATGAGAATAAGGAAGACCAGCAGCATAAAGCCATACACGTAGTACACCTGTCAATGACAATGAAGGAGAGATAAATATTGCATTCTCTGACATCTAAATAAGCATTAAACATATCTACAAAGCGATGGACAACTGTAATTTCAAGTACCAAACTACGGAGGAAACAAGATGAGGTGTGACCTTCACGTGGAGTAGAAATCCAACTATGTAGTAGTTTCAACAACCAATTAACATTTCAGTCACTCCTTGTTTTTCTACAGATCTCAAATGACTACAAGAAAAGACTAGCAGGCGGCTGAGGCCCCTAGTTAAAATTCTCACTTTTATCGATGCACACCACATAGCAATGGTTCCAGTACATCATATACTTAAGTCGTTCTATTTATTTAAAGACCCTAATCTCTCAACCCACCTTCAGATACTACAGAGAACATGAAATAATACAAAATCCAACCCATCAAGCAAATCCAAGCATAAAAAAAGCCTCGTTATTTACCTTGTAATTCCAGAAGGATGTGAAGACGAAATACATCTCAATAAATATGCTGCCAAAGGGTAGCAGTCCCCCCATCATTGAGACTACAGATGGTGTGAGGTACCACTTCTTCTCAGGAATTGGACGAGGAATGGTTTTTACACGACATGGATTGTTCGGAGCACCACTCCAGTTCCTTCCAACAACTGTACCAAGAAGAGCGAGAGGGAAAGAGATGAAGGCCCAGATGACGAAAACAACCACCATCGTGCCAAATGGAATAGCTGCTAGAGACCCATAAAATATGGCAATGGTGTTTAGAGCAAAACCAATCCCAAAGCACAAAAATGGGAAAAGTGATGCCGTAAGGATCATCGACTTTATCCAATTTTTTCCTGTAAAAAGGACAGAGAAGACATACTTAAGTATAACTCAGTAGAGGCGATCACAACATTCGCAAAATTGCCAACAAAAGAGACATGAAACAATTTATGCGAAACAGAACACAGCATACCCCCATGGCGCGAGTACATCCCGCCACTGACATAACCCGCAATGAATGACGTGAAGGCATAACACAAGATAAAAGTTGTGACAATAACGCCTCTCCTGAACCACATAGAGAGCATTACAGATTATACATACAGAAACCAAACAAAGAAAGAACTTGACGATAATTGCGAGATGCATATAAAGGCCAATCATAAGAATTGTAGTGCTTCAAGTGAATTGTTCAAAGTCCTAAGGATGCACCAAATGTAGAATTTAGAGAATAAGCTCCATAACCACCACATCCAGAATATAAGAGGGCAAGTTATTTGAAGGTGTTAGCTTGTAACCTCGTCATACAGGAACCACGCATATAACAAAGTAAATAACATGATCGCGAAACAGGATGCTTATAATACTTGTAACGTACCCAATGTACAACATTCCAACAATTGCAAGCAAGATGACAAGAAGCACTAGTAGCGCCAGCTGAGCACCTGTACCAACAACAGCCGAAAGCAAAACCAAGTTCCAAGGGGGGCGGAAAACATCCCCGTGAACAAGTTTCCAACCAGACTCTTCACTTACATCTCTTTCCTGAAAATAAAGTGGTCAGATAGCATGTAATTTAATTGCTAGACTTTATCAAGTTCAACTTAAAAAAGAATGTACCAGAGTCTCCAGATCATCATCTTCACGAGCATATTTCGCATAGTCATTTCTAAGAGTTCGCATCAATATCATTGACACCAGGCCAGTGAGGAAGATGACCATCATGAACGAATTGAAAATGGAGAACCAATGGATCTGCACCACCCAAAATGCATAAGTGAGCAGCATTCTAATAATTTACAATTCAGTTCTACTATAATCAGCAAATGAATCCAAGCTGGAGTCGGTTCTAATAATGCAAGCGATTACAAGAAGGAACTGCAAACATGCAGAGACTGGTCAATGCACCATCTGCTAAATTGTGGGAACCTTTAGTAAAAATGAAATTCAGATTTTACAAGAACTGAAATATTCACCTGATGCTCAAAAAAGGGGTAGTCCAGGTAAACATCAAAACGACGTGCAAAAGTTATATCAGTTGGGATCCATTTGACAGCATATGTCATGTCCAATGTTCTCCCTGCTTCCAATGGTTTTGGGCTCTCTTGAGTGAGATTAACATGAATGATCTGCGAGCAGATGACGTAAGATCAAAGTAACAGGAAAACAATACGCTGTGGATTTCAAAGTTACGAACCTGATCTTTGTTGTACTTTACAATAATACTCTTGTGTGTGTAAAGCACATGCTTGTTTTCACTGTTCCTATCAGAATGCAGCTCACCAACAAAACCTGTAAGAGTAATAGATGACGTATTAGCACGTCATATATTAGAAGGCAACTGCCTAAACAAACCACATTGTTTTCCCTCAGAAAAGAGTGATGCATACCCCATAATGGCAGATCATCTGAGCTTGTATCAGCACACCGGAGACAAGAGAGAACGGGATCAGGGAAAAGGCAAGAAAGAATTAAAATGTTACTTATAAGAAATACATTTCAAACTAGAAATCCAACAAAGGAGCAAACACTAGAAGAGCAAATTGTATTCGTACTTTCTGAAACTTTATGAACAACAGAGCAAGTATTTCCAGGAATATAAAAGAAAATAGTATACTTATTATTATTCACGTGTCCACTGCAGAAGTTAAGATGAAGGGTGCCAGAGGGATGAATAATTTCGATTTTTTTTTTTCAGAAGTGAAGTTCCACATTAGTTTTTAGAGACTCCATGACTCAGAATGTAATTTGTAACTGCAAGCGAACAAAGGAGCTAAGCCCTCAATCATAACTCTAAGGCTTAGAGATTTTCATATTTATTGAGTAAACTTACGCAAAATTTGATAGTCAAGCAAGGGGGGGAAATAGATGAGCAATAGGTGGAAGAGAAGAAAGCAGCAGAAAAGGCTTAAAATCCTAATTTGTTTGGTTAGATCAATTCAAAATGGATAGGACATAATCTTCATTTGTTTGGTTAGCGGGAAGATGTTGAAAAAAAATTAAAGGATGAAGTTGGTGGGGACAGCAATATTCTCCAAATCTTACCACTCAAGGGATATATTTGCCCTACTAATCCTTTCATTTCCCTATTTGTTTTTCAAACCGTTGAAAGGTTGATCTTTTGAGATTTCTCTTCTCACTTCATCCCTTCACTCCTCTCAAACCATAAAATCTGACAATGATCTATAGACAACCATAATGGCCGTCCGAGTTCTGCAAGTAAAATATTATGAGGATGGTGATGCAAAGCCAATCTGTTTTGCAGGAAGAGTTTCTTAGCATCGTTTTAGTTCATGATAAATTTTGAAATGTCATCCAGCGTGGCTGTAGTTGCATTTTTTGTTACCTGAAATCGCTAATCTACTTCTCGCTATAAGAAAAGGTAGCCCTGGTTTTGACAGCATTAATTTTTTCATCTAAAGCAATATTGCAGCATCTTACTAATCACATATAGATCCTCTTGTAATGAAAACAATATGTTAGTATGCTACGTGAACCTTTTATCACAGCTTACCAAAACTTCCAACATTTGCATGCACCCAGCATCATGATGTTAATATGAAAATAATTAACCAAAGAATCCAATGCGCAACATACCCATGAAGAACTCAAACCAATAACTATTTTCAATAGCATCCTTGAAACGTTTGACCTTTGCTTCATCGAGTTCGAGTTCACAAATGGTACCCTTGTCCACATTTTCTGCCAGAGTCAGTAAATGACATCACGACATAATCAAGCAGAATAACTATACAAACAACTTGAAGAGATTGACGTACTTCGAAACTTTATCTCAATCCGGCTATCAATAAGCTCATTTCCACCCAAGACCTCACCAAGACCACCCCACTTGTGATCAGCATTGCCAGGTTGATGGCAAAATGGTAGGCTGTAATAGTTGTATGTTTCTTGTGGATTGTTATAAGGACCAACCTTATTTACCCAAAGTGTTACTGCATCGCCCTGTTGATACTGCAAAAGAAGCGTGCAATGTCAACACAGTATGTTCAGAAGTCAATCAAATATAGAAGATAATAAAAACATACGTAAGATCAGCAAAAACATACTTCTAGACCAGCTTTTGAGAAGAAATAGATTATTACTAGATATGGATAAAACCACTGATACCGTTTGTTGTCTCTTGAGTAGATAATGGAAAATGTACATTTAATGGATATTTAATTTTTTTAAAAAAAAAACATAAACATTCCTGCTGCTGCTCCCAAAAAAAAAGTAGAATATTCAAGTCAAAAGTTACAACGGAACCCTCTTGTGCATTAGTAACCGAGGTACTGAGATCTAAAACCAAATCAACAGTGACAATCTAGAATAGAAGACAACAACTGCACACCAATAGAATGCATTCCTCAATTAAGAACTTTCAATGACATTCGCTAAATAAGCAACATCGCTCTCCATGCCAATGTTAAGGTAGAAGTAATCTTATAAAGATCTTAGTTTAGCAAGTAAACATGTAAACGAGAGTGATTATGTTACACTACCTTCAAATGCTAATTAGGGAGCTTTAACAGAGCGCTTTCTCGCGTAATGGAAAACAAAATTGAGATACTTTAAACACTATTTTGTGCTTAGATCGCAAGAAAACAAGGTTGAAAATTTATGATGAGAAACTAAAGCCCACTTGATACAAAATGAGCCCATGCCTTTCTTCCAGAAATTTCACTGTTCTTATTGTTTATGTTTCTGAATCTTTTGTCATAACTCTGCCAGGTAAAACGAGTACCGAAAGAATTCAGAAATAGGTGCTAAACATCCCATGTTCTTGCTATTCCAGCACTGATCAGTAGAGAGGCTAAGACTTTTTTCAGGCTCCTAAACAACTAATGAGCTAGAAGAAGAATCCATCCAGAAAGAAAATTGAGCTCGAAGCAGTTGTGGGAATAAAAAGGAAAAAATGAACTCGTCCCCGAGGCACAGAGAACAGAAGGCACCGGTATCACCATAATATTGGAATGCTAAATCCGTTTATCATTTTAGAACATTTACGCCTTGTCTGGCGCTAGAAGGCACATCACATCAAAAACTTGTGCAGAAGCATATGAGAGTCTGGACTAGATTTCTTTCCCGAAAGATACAACTGCCGCAACACATATCAGCGTTTGTTTTTTTACCTCTTCACCCAGTAATGGCAGGATTGTCTCATCAGAGATCCGATCACAAATACATTTATGACTTAGAAACCCTTACAGTGGTAAACATGTTCTTTGTAGAAGTCAGATGTTGCTTACAAAAAACTAAGACATGTTTTGGTTTTTCTATTTCACTTTAAAACGAGGATTTGGATTTCTCCAACAATAGAACCTTCGGGCAACTTGGATACAGGGACCATATGCAGAAATATCAAAGAGAGAAAGGACCAAAAAGTCACGTGCGTTTGAGCTTTGTTACCTAGGCAAAATGTTGCTAAATAAATGAAGGCCAGATCATGCTCTGGCTATATGGACGTGCGTGCAGTACCAAAAAATGTTATTCTGAGCTGAGGTGAGGCCTGTTCCTCTGCAAGTTCTTAGCCAAACCGGAAGAAAAAGACTTGCAGATCTTGAGGATGAGCTTTTTTGTGGGAGCAGGGATTCCTGCCCACGTGTTGATTCACGCATGTATGGACTGGCAGACAGCTCGTTGTGTCTCTGTACTGAACTCAAATCCTATTGAATGACCGTAGATAAGACCCTCTCATTGTGAATCGCCTAAAACACAAATTCGGTGAAGGCACCAGATCTCGCATGAAAGGGTGAAAGGGGCACCTCATATTCTACCTTTAACTAGATATAAGAACAAAATTTAATCTCACGATTCATGTCAACTTATTGACCTCATAATTTCCGCAACTAATGCATGTCTTGGCTTAGTACTAGCTGACGAACCAGTACACCAGTAGCCCTACACCCGCATTCCACCGCAAAACTAGCGGCATCGTAGACACTCCCAAAATTCACATGAAAGCAAACTATTGCATCCTACATTAACCAATCGCATTCATCCGTCGCTCAACAATGTAATCACAGCAAGTACTACACTAGATCTAAACCGCGCACCGTAGCCAGACATACTAAGACACCAAATCGAGTCTTGCACTGCAAATTGATCGCAAGTAATTCAAAAGCCGGTACAACCCTAACAGCACAAATTTAAAGACCAGTATACAGATCTAAGCGTATAAGAGTTACAAGATCTGTCAAGCTGGTAGAGCGAGCTAAATAGAGCTAGGGTTTCGATGCTGAGTGAGTTCACCTTGTGGTCGGACTCGGAAGCGAGCGCCGGCGAGACGATGAGGAGGGCGATTATGGCGGTGAGGAGGGAGGATCGGACAGTGGGCCGCATCGCGATCGCCGGCGAATGACTAGATCTGACGGGGAATAGTTGAGAGGCAGTGTGTGTATTTATTTTGCTTCCGTTATTAGGCTCTTCTCGGAAGGGCGAGAGAGATTTGAGAGACGCGCGCACACACTGATTTTACGACTTTGTGCACAAATTGTTTCCTTTTGTTTCAGTCAACCCCCCTGTATATATATATATATATATATATATAGTAATTTTGTGTATTTTGTAATTTTGCTTTCCACTAGAAAAAATACCTGATTAATAAGCAAGAAATTTTTAAGATAGGGTCCGATTTCAAATATCAAGGGAAAAATGTGCGACTTGTAATGAGTACGCTCAACTTGTGATTTTTGTTTAGTTATATATTTTGCTGCTAAAATTTAATGTGATATTTATAAATAAGGATAATATCGCTAAATTCTATGAGCTTAGGAGTTAATTAAAGTCAAATTCACAATTTTACAAAGTAAATTCTGTGACTGTAACTAGCGATTTTGATTCGAGTGGCCATTTCGTATTTTGAAAATGTCAATAATACCTTTGATTATGTATAAATATGTATTCTCTTATTTTCTCTCTCTACAGCACGACCCACTCTACAACCAACCATCGGAGCACCACCAACACTATATCCTCTACGATTAATTCACCACATATTGCGTCACCACGACACCACCCCTACCACCACCATCGCACGATTACTGCACCGCCCAACACCGCTAACCATCCCTACCATCACGTAATTGTCAACCTATAACAGATTGAGAATCATCATGAAAAGTAGGGGGGACTTACTGTGTGCGTCGATTTGTGCGTGCCTCGATGTGTGTTTGTGCGTATGAATGTGTGGGTTATGCAGCGATCTTTACGTGTGTGGCCACACATCGATATGTGCGTGCGTGTCGATTTATGTATAGCTGATATACGTGTGGGTGCGCGCATGCGCGCGCATAGTTTTATATGGTGGTTGTGGGTACGGTGCGATAGTTGGCCATGGTGGCACTTGTGGTCATATTGGCGTGACTGTGACATGGAGAAAGAGAGACTAGGATATACAGATAAGTTGGGTGCATTAGTGGTTTGGTGGCCGGTGGTGTGGTGATATAGTGGTTTGCGGTGTTGGTGATCTAGGTACAAGAAAAAATGCAGTGAGAATATACGATGGCAATTGTGTATTCCCATAAAAATATTTAAACCGTTAGCATTCCATTTAGTCAAAAGATCTTAAGTGCTATTATAATAAAACACAACCCTTGGATGTTATCGATGCCAAGAAGGTAGATTTGCAATCAGTTGAATGTGACACAAGGAATGCAATCCGAGTCAGATGTCATGTATGCTGATGTGGAACACAGCAAAGGGCATAGACCAAGAACTTTCCAGACAGAGTGTGAGGATGGCAGTGCTGCAAGGTCGATGGCGTGAGATGAATTCACGATGACATTCCAGTCTAATGCTTAAGTCCAGAGTCAAGGTCATGTACGTTTCTCTCTCTAACATTCTAAAGTGAGAAAATGAATGTGAGAATGAGTTATGAAAATGTCAAGAGTCCGCATATGAATTCTCAAGACCTCTGGGATGATGATTTCATCAACAGACATGTGGCGTACCCCGATAGTGACACGTCACTGAAGAGTTCGCAAGTGTCAGTGCTCCATGGACTGTTAGATCACATATTCACCATGTCTGTTATTCGGTAATGTCACTTTTTTTTGTTTGGAAATACGGGGCCACGTAGTGCTGGTATGGCCAGAGAGCCCCCTTGATTTAGTCACCAGTCCAAAGCCCTTATAAAGTCCCACAAGGTATCATTAGATGCCGAGGACCCGACAGCTGTGGGGAAAACCCGACGCCTAACTGTCAGGCGAACCAGGTGCGATACCCTCCGAATATATGCTCCCGTATTGAAATGACCCTGGGGTCATAGTTCCTAGGAGTGTCGATGAAAGCCCCCAGTGCCAGAGCATGTAGGCTAGTCATGCAGATCCCTAGTAAAGATAGTGTTCCGGAGGAGTCACCTATCTCATGGGTGAGTCCTTGTGTCGAAGCACTTGGAGCACGCCAATGTAGTGTCCTAGAGGATTTGCCTACTCGATGGGCCAAGATAGCATCTAGGAGGAGCCGTCTATCTGGTAGAAGGGGAGTCTTCATACCGAAACATTTAGAGCTCCCTGGAAGAGATGATGTCACGAAGGAATCGCCTATCCCTGCGGGTGAGTGCTTGTGCCGGAGCACTCGAATCCCGCCAAAAGGTAGTGTCCCAGAAGAGTCCCCTACCCGACGAACCAAGATAGCATTTCAAAAGAGTCGTCTATCTGGTAGAAGAGGAATCTTCATGCCAGAGCACTTAGAACTCCCTGGCGAAGATAGTGTTCTAGAGGAGTCGCCTATTCCCGCAGGTGAGTTCTTGTGCCAGAGCACTCGGAGCGTGCCAAGGTAGTGTCCCGAAGAACTCACACAGCTGGCTAGCTGAGGTAGCATCTCGGAGGAGCTGCCTACCTGAAGGAAGGGGAGTCTTCATGCCGGAGAACTTGGAGCTTCTTAGCGGAGATAGTGTCTCAGAGGAGTCCCCTATCCCTGCGAAATGCCGCACACTCCGGGGAGTGGGTCGAAGCATGTTCCACGACCAAGGCAAGGTGCACATGGTGTGATGAAAGGATGGACTAACGCGGGGAGTGTGATAATGAGACAGGATACCAAGGGGTGTGACTATTTTAGCAATGCATCACATGGGCGCGATAAAAGTGTGTGAAGTGTCGGGGGCATGTGATATGAAATGGCGCACAGGTGCATTGGCAGGTGTCATTGAGTTGAGGCATGGGCGACGAGGGTTATGAAGTCGACGCGCGAGTGCGGGCGACGGTGTAGAGGAGTTGGCGCACGGGTATAGGCGATGAGCGTTGCGAAATTGACACTCGAGCGTGGGCGACAGAGGCTCGCGGAGTCGGCGCGTGGACAATGGCGGGTGTCGCTGATGGTGCACGGCTGAGGCAAAGAGAAATGAGCAAGCACGGGTGAAAGGCCAGCTGATCCCCAAAAGGATGATGTGACTGGTTGAGTAAGAAAGGAGCTGTGAAAGTTGAGGCACGCCAACCGCCGAGGGGAAAGATGTGACCGACTGAGCAAAAAGGGGCTGCAACGGTTAAGGGATACCGACCCCCGATGGAGCAAAAAGGGGCTGCGAAGGTTAAGGCACACAGGCCCTCGAAAGGGAAGATATGCGATCTGCTGAACAATTGAGCTTGCGCGTTTGACCAGTCTGAAGTGTTGAAAAATTGACTATTGACAATATCGACATGTCGCACAAAACGGGACCAACAGTGAATCTATGTGTGCGGCCAAGATAGGTTAGGAACAATAATTAACCTCTAAACTCAAGAAGTTTAGTAATATTATCCGTGAAAATGAGAACGATGCTTGTTTGATATCAAACATCAATGATCCTCGATAATAGATGTGTAGCATTCCTTTTCCTTAGTCGCTAATTTCATATGTAGTTTCAAATATCATACCAGCTCAAAAAATTTCAGATATTTGTCATAAA
Organism: Escallonia herrerae; assembly: GCA_033070095.1. NCBI lineage: Eukaryota > Viridiplantae > Streptophyta > Magnoliopsida > Escalloniales > Escalloniaceae > Escallonia > Escallonia herrerae. The sequence continues at coordinate 30,438 of JAVXUP010002901.1, forward strand.
AATATGCATTTTAAAATTAATTGTTGGTACAACTTTGGGTCTTGTAGGGCTGTTAGGCTCGCTACCACCATTGAGTTTGTGCTTGTGTACGTGTGGTGTTTTTACATCTAGCATTCAATAGGTTTTTCCTTTTTTTTTGGCCTTGGAGATCTTGGTTATCAATGATAGTGTGGCGTGCGTGTGTTCTGGCTCCCTTCCATAACCTATCAGTCTTGTGGACCGAAGCTTGGGCACCTTATCAAGGGTTGGCGGTTGCCACTGACTGTTGTGGTTCAATCTCTCATCGGGACTCGTCTATTATGTTGTCGCATATTCAGTCAAGTTTGGTGGCGCTCACCGCACTTTACTAATTTATGGTGTGCGATTATTGTTGTGTTGGTTTGCGGTCATCGGACGTGATTTTTTGTAGTGATGGTATACAGTGCTGCGTTTATTAAAAGTTGTTGGGCACAATTTTCTACAGTAACGACGTTAGAAGTGGTTCGTATGCCTAAGGTTTTGTCCTGTTGAGGTTCCCGTTCAGCTCCCTTCCTAGGCCCCCCTCCCCCTCATTTAGATTAATCCTAAGTGCGTCAACGTGCTCAATGTGTATTGGGTCGTGTGCACCTTAAAGTGTCGACAGACATGGCGACCTTGAGTGTTGAACATATGTGGTGACATTGAGTTTTGGATTGGCTTGGTGGCCTACTAGGGTTGGTGTTGGTGGGAGCTATGGTTTGCTTGGTGGTGCTTTAGCTGCAATGGCGAAGCATCTATAAGGTTCTGATTGTCTCATGGGTTGCTTGGTGGCCTTTTTTTTTTTTGGTGGATCCATTATCTCTCTTTCTCTCTGTCTGTGTTGACTTGTAAATTTTTTGCCTTGGTGTGTGTATTGTTTCAGTATTCTGGTTACCTCCGGAACAGGGTGCTTGTCCTTATGTGTATTTGGCATTTTGGTTGGGTTAATGGCACACTAATCTTTTATGCACGTAGTCATCGGTAGGAATTATTTGGTGTTTGAAGCCATCTATTTTTTATGTTGCTCTCGTTAATACAAAGAGGCTTGACGTAATTGGGAATACGATATCATGTTACTTTCTTTTCCAAATGTAATATATCTTGTCCTAAATGCTTGTGAATGCTATGATCTATAAGATATTTGTCCTCCCGTCCCCCCCCCCCCCCCCCCTCCTCTCTCCCTAAAAAAAAATTAAAAATTAAAAATTGAAAATTGTGAATTTCTTTTTAACTGCTTATTTTGCAACACAGTTTTTGATAAAATTGAATTTTTTCAGCGACTGAATTCATATGGAAAAATAAGTTAAATATGTTTGATAAACCAAAAGCAATGTCTTAAATTTATTCTATTTATAAATTTATCCATTTTTATTAAGATTATGCATGTACTTTGTAACCTCTTCCTTTATTGGCCAAAATCGTGTTCATGGTGGTGATAGTGGCGATAGAGTGATAATGGTGGTAGAGGTGGTGGCAGCGATGGAAATGTGTCAATGGAGACGATAATGGTGCATATGGTGGCAGCGATAGGCATTGACATGGCAGTGGTTGTATTACAGTGAATATTTAGATAGTTTTGACAGATATGGACGTGATGACGACGACAATGGTGTAATGCGGGAGGCGTTGTTGTTGTTGGTAGCTAGGTCGTGGTAATTGTGATGGCGATAGTAAAAGAGAATAATTGTTATGGTGGTGATTGTAGTGTGTTGGAAGTGGTGTTGCCAGCAATTAATTGATGTAGTATTGTGGTGATAATTATTCTTTTTTATGTAAGATTATGTTAAATAACTTTTAACCATCTCATTTAGAATTAAGTCACAAGATTAAGGGTTGGTTTGACACAACTTTTTTTTTGGTTTTCAATTTTTAAAGAGCAGCTTAATTTTTTTTTTTTACAAAAACAAGTGGGTGTTTGATAAAAAAAAAAATTTTTGAGTTTTTTTTTTTTGGTGTTTGTTAACCCTTTTTTTTTTACCTTTTTTTTTGAGTGGTTTGCGGTAGCGGTGGTCGACGATGGTGATGGCCGGCGGTGGCTGGTGGCTGCCGACGGTGGTCGGCGGAGGTGGCTCCCGCGGCCGGAGGTGGTCGCCGGCGGTGGCTGCCCGCAGTCGCCGGCTGTCGGAGATGGCTGCCGGCTACCGGAGGTGGCTGTCGGCGGCCGGAGGTGGTTGTCGGCCGTGGGAGGGTGGTGGTGGTGGTCTCAAAAAAAAAAACCAGTTTCTGGATTTTTTTTTTTACTCTTCAGTTTAAAAACTGGTTTTTTAAATTGGAGAAGGAAAAAAAATGGTTACCAAACGCACTTTTTTTTTTCAATATTTAAAACTGAAAAAAAAAGAGGAAAAAAAAAGAGTGTCAAACGCACTCTAAAAGTAAGCCTATCTTAACTTAAAAGTTTAGTCTATTTTTTGTAAGTGATACAACGTTAAGCGTTACAAGAATTAAATTTTCAAGTAATACAACATTAAGCGTTCCCAAAGTACTTAATTAAAAATTATTAAAAACTTTAAGTTTTATGTACTTAATTGTGTTATCTCAATAGTTTCAGTTAGATTTGAGCTGGCCAGACGGCCCAGACTATCATGGTCTTCTCTTTGGACCCATTTTGAAGTCCCCCTTTCTTCTTGACATTGGGAAATTTGGAGTCCATATTGCAGGTGGACTTTGCTTTCCATTTTCCCCTCAAGAACGGCCAAATCCCTATGTTTGTATTTGTATTTTGTACTAATCATCTGCTGTTGGAAGATTAACGTTCTACCACTAATACGCATTTAGTGACAAATGATAAGTAACATGACTTCTAAATATTAAAGAAAAATATTGTGAAACTTTTCTAGTTTCTCATCTCTTATTCTTATTGGTATTTTAGGACTTATGACCAGTAATTTAGGACCGCAAGAGCTAACACTTCGGCCCATTTGACATTTTTTTTTTCAGTTTGTAAACTGAAAAAATTAGACGCGTTTGGCAACCAATTTTCTTCTTCTTTTTTTCTTCAGATTAAAAAATTAGTTTTTAAATCAAGGCTGTTTTTTAAAATTCCAAAAATTAAATTTCAATTTTCATTGATTTTTATTTTGAGACCACCACCACTACCCTCCCATCGCTGGCAGCCACTGACCACCGCACAGGCGACTGCGAGGTCTATCGGTGGCCGGCAACCACCAACCACCGCCAGGGGCCAGCCACCATCGCCACCCACTGCAAACCATTATCAAAGAAAAAACTCAAAATAAAAACTGGATTATCAGACACCCACTTGTTTTTGTAAAAATAAATAAATAAATAAACTGGTTTTGTTTTTGTTTTTGAAAACTGAAAGTGTTGTCAAACGGAGCCGAATCGTTACAATATCTTTATTTTTATTTTTTCATTTACAAGATTATGAAAAATATGTATTTTCATATTCAAGATTTAAAAGTTAATAAGATTCAGTTAAAAACCACTAAAAAAGATAAACTTAATGTTGGTAGAACACAAATTTTCACTTCCTGTACAAGTCAACGGGGTTGGAGTGAATCCCAATAATATATTTACAGAGATGTGGTTAATAGTGTCTGAATTTGTTTGTTTTTTAAACAAAAACTTACAAAATAGTAATTATAACACAAGAAAAAGTCAAAGCCATAAATATGTAAATACAGAAAATGGTAACCAAACAGAGAGTAAATCAGTTGTAATGTACAACTGGTCGCACTTTTTGTGATTTTCTCTATGATCCACTCATCTGAATTTGACCATTTTGTTATTTCTTCTCCTTGCCAACGAGTTAGGCAAGAAGCTAATGTGCAAGTAGATTGTGTTATTGGACTCGTTGATAAGCTCATTTTCGAGGATCCGAAGAAGCATGCAAGGTTTACAGCTAAGACTTACTCAAATCCCGTTCAATCAAGCAATTAGCTTTTTTTGTTCTCTATAATGCGCTTCCAAGGACTTCAAAACTCAAATATTTTGAAGTCATAAAATTATGAGAGTGTAAAATAGCTTGGAACTTCCCATAATCGCTTAGAAAAATATCAAGTTTCTAGTGGGTTAGCCACACAGTTTCTAGTATAAAAGGTCTATTGTTGAATGGGAAGATAGTAAATATTCTAGTGTCGACAAGCATCGAGTAGTGAATACGCTCACAAATGTGTTGAACCGCTACTTAAGGAAATAAACTCTCACTTAAGGTTGGCCAAACATCGGTCCAGTCTTTCACTTGTAACTTTTAAACTCTTTTGACCATGACTACAGGTTAATTACAGACCTTTCAATGCCAAGTTCACGCAGTCAAATTTTCACACGACATCTACTAATGAAGTGCAATTAACATCTCTACTTTACGATCCTTTTTGTTTTTCAGCGCGACCGACGATTCAATGAAATCCCATGGGTCAAAGGAACGAACGAGAGGCGGCTCACCTTAGTCGTGTCCTTCATGATTCTCATAGCACATCCCTTACGGACTCTTTAGGCATTTGCGTGCAGAACCAATATTTTTGTCACATCGTTGATATGCTGAGAGAGACCACAGCATGGTTCCAATTTAATACTGTACTATGACAGCTGCTTGCACCCAGCTTCTTAGAGGGTACCACTTTGTGATCTCAAAAGACGTTCCTTAGACAGAATGCTCCAAGGAGCTCTTGTGCATTCCAAGTTAGAACAAGGCTTGGTGAAACCACAGGTAAAAGGTGAAAAAGAACTTGATGACGAGCGGACGAGCTGGTCGACCATGTTTGGCAATGGTAGGCTGAAGTCCACACATATACGCACGCTCACGGACCCCAGAGATGTAAGTTAACTAAATTTTATCTCGTGATTCTTTCAATAAAAACTCGTTCAGGATCGTTTATTAAACAAATGAACTTAATTTAAACAAAAAAATTGAGCTCATTAAAAAATATAGAGCTTTTATAAACGAGCTGAATATGAACAACTAAAATCATTAACGAACAAACTTGTGATAGCTCTCTTATTATAAGCACAATTATTATTGAGCACACGAGCTTTTGATTTGTAAAATTGGATTACCCTTTTTTTATTGTCTTTTCACGAGCTGAGCTGAGCCGAGCCGAGCCGAATTTTACTCTTGTTTGTGTAAATTTCACAAACACGATTCCGAACATGAATTTAGAGCAGGTGACGAACACAAACAGAGTTTGAACACTTTCGACATAAAAACGAACACGAGCTCGAACTCTGCTAAACGAACCGAGTATTCGTTCATTTGTAGCCTTACAAGGACTCATATAAACCCAAATGAAGTATTTTACGAGTCGCTCTTAGCTCAGATGTCTTCTGTCTAGAATGTTTACGAAGAGGAAATTTGACACATTGTCACACAACACGTGCCACTGAGACAAGATTCCTATAATATAACAAAAAGATTGTTACATCTTTTGTTCTACTTATGAAAAATTGTCATTACAAATTTTATCAGTATCACCTAAATAATTAACAATACAATCTTCACTCGTCAAAGTTATTACAATAGAAATGATGTATATAATCGTATTTTATTGTCAAAACAACATCGTTTTTTATCATCAAAACTGTTATAATAAAGGACGATAAGTACGCTAAAATATGATGCAATCTTATGTGTAATTGTACGGTTAATTCAATACAATTATCCGTGCCTTTGTGCACAGTCATACCCAGTACGATCATTAATTGCAATCACTTACTATAATCTTCTCCTCAGCATCTAATGAGTGTTAGGATCCATCATTCAAGGGTAATAGCCCATGTATCCATCGTAAAACGGCTCTTTCCTCGAAGCTTACATGTGATGGGTGCCGGGAATTTCGCACCCCCAACCCCCCCCCCCCCCCCCCCCCCCCGCTTTCCCCCCGTCCCCCTGTATATATATGTGTACCCTTTGCGACTGTGATATGTGACGCACTCTCATCACACTTACACATCCCGTTATTCCTTTCCTTTACATCCCCGCAAAACCATCACCTTTCTCTTCCCACTTCTTACCCTTCTCCACATATCCCTCCTCTCTAGATTCAATCTCCCAAATCCAAAACCCCAGTTACCCAATTCACCATTTTGTTTAAAGACTCGATCTTTAGCTTCGGTTTTCTTGGAGAAACTAGGGTTTTGTGTCCGGGATTAGTATAGCCTCAGTTTCTTGGGATTTTTTGGGGTACAGATTTGAGGGTTTATATTATCGAGTGAAGGCATGGAGAAATACGAGCTTGTGAAGGACATAGGAGCCGGTAATTTCGGCGTGGCGAGGCTGATGAGGAACAAGGAGACCAAAGAGCTTGTTGCCATGAAATACATTGAAAGAGGGCACAAGGTTAGTTCAGTTCCAGATACGGCATCGTTCAATCAGTCTATTTATATCCAATTCTCATGAATTCTTCTTTTGGTGTTTATCCTTTTTGTTATTTATGGGTGTGTAGTGCTTTTTGATGAGCCTGAAATCGTTGAGTTATCCTGTTAATTAAGTTTGCTATTCCATTGTCCTGTTTTTTTTAACGGAAAACTACTCGGAAAAGCATTTGTTGGAGATACTTTTTCCTCGTAATCAGTTAAATATTTGGCAGAGAATAAAAAACTTTATTTCAGGAAAAAAAGAAATGTTCAGAACTATATGGGGCGGTGTGTGTATGTGGGTGGGTTGGGGTGGGGAAATTCAGATCGAGGTCTCCATGGCTGTGGAGGATCCCCGGCAAGTTAGACGTTTCCGGAGAAATCTCTTTTCTTCCCTCTCCTCTGCGTTAGAGTTTTCCGTGGAAACATTGTTGCTACCGGATCTGGTTTTGTGCTTTGCGGATTTGTCAGAGCTGCCACGGCCCAGTAGGAGAGAGACCTCCCAGAGTGGATAGAGAGAGAGAGAGAGAGAGAGAGGAAGGGGATGACTTATTGTAAGTTGTGTGTATTTGTTCTTCACTTCTTCTTTTGACTGAACCATTTTTCGTTGACTAATTTCCCCCGCGCGCCACCAGAAAATTAAGCAAAACTTTGGGGTAAAATGCTTCATGTGAAACAAACAGGTAGTATGTGTTTCTTTGTAATGTTTGCAGTTCTAGTCAACATTAATATATCTCCTTCTGTGTTATAATGTTTCTCCATTTATGGATCTTTTGTTCATATGTATATGCATATTAATAAGGCTATCTTTTGAATTATTCTTCGGTCAATTAGTTATGCTTCCTATTTTTTCTCCCTGTGTATTTTTCTGTGCTAATTTAAACAGGTATTCTGATACCTTTTTGTATTTCAGATTGATGAGAATGTGGCGCGAGAGATCATCAATCATAAATTACTTCGACATCCAAACATAATTCGCTTTAAGGAGGCAAGTAATTTTTTCGTCTTCTATATTTGTGGGTTTAGTTGGGTTTTAGCTGGAAAGATGTGAACTCTAGTTTTGCTAACTTTAACGTTGGGGTTGGATGTACAGGTTGTACTGACTCCAACACATCTTGCTATTGTCATGGAGTATGCTGCCGGCGGGGAGCTCTTTGAACGAATCTGCACTGCTGGCAGATTCAGCGAAGACGAGGTTTGTGACTTCACTGACTTGTTCTGAATCTTGATGCCCTTTTGTTTGATTATTAAAATTTAGCATTTCCCTTTTGCTGATTGATGTTATAAAATTGCAGTCGAGATACTTTTTCCAGCAGCTCATCTCTGGAGTCAACTACTGTCATTCCATGGTAAAATAAATGTAGCAAATAATATACATGTCAAATGTTGAATCTGCATTGGTGTTATGGTGCCTGTGTCATCAGAGAGGAGTTTTTATTTTCAAAAAGTAACTTTGTTGCCGCATAGTAGATGGATTTGTCTCTTGAGATCTCACTGGACATGTGAATCTATGTTGTGTTCTTATTGTTACCATAATTTGTTAATGTCTTGGATTTGCTGCTTACTCTATCATTTTCCATGCTGTACAGCAAATTTGTCATAGAGATTTGAAGCTGGAGAATACGCTTTTGGATGGGAGCGCTGCCCCACGTTTGAAAATCTGTGATTTCGGTTACTCAAAGGTCAGATTTAAATTTCGAAGCCATATCATCAATATTACTGAAATACGTGTGTTTATTTTGTGTTTTATCTTTCTTTAAAGTCCTCTCTGCTGCATTCAAGACCTAAATCAACTGTGGGAACCCCAGCATACATTGCTCCAGAGGTTCTTTCTCGAAGAGAATATGATGGCAAGGTAAGAATTTCATTGGACCATTATGTTCATGGCTGTGATAAGTGAACATTAGAATTCCGTATAACAACATTAACAATGTGAATGCAAACTAAATGATCACTAAGTTTAGATCCCAGAATGAGTCCATTGGTAAGGATTCTCTGCTCATTCTGTATTCCCTTTTGAGTTTTGACGATCAGGTGATCTATCTGATCTGGTGCTGATATGCAAAGCATTGAAAGCCTATCAAATTTATATATTGCTTTTTCCTATGATAAGATTGACACTTAACTTTATTCACTCTCTATACATTTATATATTGCTTTTTCCAGGCTTAATATAAAGAAGTGTTGCTTCCACCACTATAATGCACGTGCTTGGTCATATGATCTACATGCACTGGACGCTATTGATGAAATTTGTTCTTGTGGCTGTGGGTTTATTTTGTTAATGAACTGACAGATAACTGTTAAGATAGAGCACATGATGAAAAAGTCAAATTCTCAACTAGCCTAGGAGTATATTTGATATATGGTGCTCTGTTGAACTGCTCTCTTCTTAACTCTTTTTCTCAAAGAAGAGGACTTGAGTAATTTGAGTTGTGTTTGCTCAGTTGGCTGATGTATGGTCGTGTGGAGTGACTCTTTATGTTATGCTGGTGGGAGCATACCCTTTTGAAGATCAAGAGGATCCAAAGAATTTTAGGAAGACAATTCAAGTGCGGTTTCTTCTTTTTGGTTTTCTCAGATAGTGCATCACCTAAATGCTACTGTCCTTAATTTCCTTTTCACTTCCTCCAGCGAATAATGGCTGTCCAGTACAAGATCCCAGATTATGTTCACATATCCCAAGAGTGTGGGCACCTCCTGTCTCGCATATTTGTTACCAATCCATCCAGGGTAAGTCAAGCAATCTCCATCTTATTTTTCGTCCCTTTTTTTGGTTTCACATGTTGCTTGATTTTGTAATAATTTAGAGAGAGAAACCAATGATCCCACCCACAGTAATATCAAAGAAAGTATGTCAAAAAAAGTCCATTGACATTAAATTTATGGTACAGAACCTACCTTCCAAAGAGACTGTTATTTCAGCTTTACTCCAATGTGTTGTTTTCATTATGCTACGTTTCATACCATGCTCATTATGTTTTATGCAGAGAATTACGATCAAAGAAATCAAGAGTCATCCTTGGTTTTTGAAAAATTTGCCGAAGGAGTTAACAGAAACATCTCAAGCCATTTTCTATAGGAAGGAAAACCCAAGCTTCTCGCTGCAGAGCTCAGAAGAAATCATGAAAATCGTCGAAGAAGCCAGGACCCCCCCTCCGGTTTCCCGTTCCATTGGAGGCTTCGGGTGGGGAGGGGAAGAAGATGATGATAGGGAAGAGGAAGAAGAAGCTGAAGAGGATGATGGAGAAGATGAGTATGAGAAGGCAGTGAAGACGGTGCATGCAAGTGGAGAAGTTCGCCTCTCATGATTGTTAATCATCCCTTTCTACTTAGAGTGGACATAGTCTTTGGTTTCCGAATCTATCAGTTTCAGAATGTTGAAATGGTTTGTAAAGGTCAGTTTATTACTCCGGCTCATGTGTTATTAATAAAGACTAAATTACTAGTGTGGTGGTCAATAGGTCGTGAATTCTAATCTCCAGGTTTATGCTGCTGAGGTGAACCTTTTTCTACCTTTGATGCTGAGATGAACTTCAAAGCACTAGTATTTGGAGTACAGGATTAAGAATGAGGTCATTTGTTTCTTCTTGGTCATGTCAATAACATAGTAGTTTGGTTGGTTTGTATTTATAACTATATATGCTTTGTATATGGTTAATTTAGTCTTATCCTATTGCCCATTTTGGATGACATAAATGCATGGAATCTGGTGATACAGAGTAAGTCTCACCATGGGGCTGTGATGGTGGGGTTTGCATTCTCTTTATTATTTCCCAACCCTTTCTTGTCTTTTCTTGCTGGCAATACATGGAAAGTTGAGGGCTTTTCTTCCATACAGTGGGGCGTCATGCTTCAACTTGGTCATCAGGATGATGATGAAGAAGAATGCCATTAGAATACAAGTACACGCCCCCTAGCTGTGAAGATCTGAGGACCTTGGGCACCAGAGCATATGGATGGGGTCATGAAACTGCGGAAAAACAAGGTGAATCTATAGCCACAGGTTTAACTGCCTCTGGGGGTGCCGCTGGCGCAGGTCTCTCCTCTAGGTTTAAGTGGAGAGTCATCTGTTACTTGTCTCCATCTTGAACCGAACTTCTGCTGTGTTCGGGCAAAAATGTCTCTTTTTAGACCTTTAAGTTGTGACTTTTTTCGGAACAGGCTGATGCCTCACAAATGAGTAGTTTTAGTACAGCGATGGGCTGCGTGGAGGAAATCGAACCATGGCATCTGCTTTTCTCGGCGGGAAAGGTGGCTGATAACTTTGGATTTTCAACCCAAAGTTTAGTGTGTAAGCAATGGGTGAGATATAAAGACATAATTGAGATACATCCCAAAGGCCGCTTCACGACTCCCACAGCCATTCCAGCTCTTTGACGAGAATGTTGAAATTTGTATTCAACTTTTAGTAAAATTTGTCTGAGTATTCTCTGAAGCAAAAAGATAATAGACAAAGAAGAAAGAATAATAGGTTCTGTTTTACAACACTTTCAGTTTTTTTAAAAAAAAAAACTAAAAAGTAGTTTAATATTTTTTTTACAAAAAAAAGTGGATGTTTGATAATCTAGTTCTTATTTTGATTTTTTTTTTTTGGTGTTTGATTACCTAAATTTTATTTAAAAAATTTTTTGTGGTGTTTGTCGTGGTGGTAGTGCGACGTGGTGGTAGCTGGCGGTGATTGTTGGCCAACGGCGGCTGCCAATGGTGGGAGGATTGTGGTGGTGGTCTTAAAAAAAACTAAAAAATCAAAACTGAAACTCAGTTGACAAATTTTTTTTTTTGGTTTTCAGTTTTTAAAGAGCAGTTTAATTTTTTTTTTTTATAAAAACAAGTGGGTGTTTGATAACCCCTTTTTTTTTAGGTTTTTTTTTTTTGTGTTTGGTAACCCTTTTTATTTTGATTTTTTTTTTTGTGATTTGCGGTGCCGGTGGTGGGGCGTAGCGGTGGTCGATGGTGGTGGTGGTGGCCGACGGCCGAAGGTGGCTGCCGGCAGTCACCGGCGGTGGCGGCCGGAGGTGGCTGCCGGCAGTGGTCGCCGGCGGCCAGAGGTGGCTGCCGGCAGTCGCCGGTGGGCGGTGGTCGCCTGAGGTGGCTGCCAGTGGTGGGAGGGTGGTGGTGGTGGTCTAAAAAAAAAATCAGTTTTTGGAGTTTTTTTTTTACTCTTCAATTTAAAAATTGATTTTTTAAATTGAAAAAAAAATGGTTACCAAACGTTCCTTTTTTTCAATTTTTAAAACTGAAAAAAAAAAGAGGCAAAAAAAGAGTGTCAAACCTACCCTAAGTTTAAAAACTGATTTTTTAAAATGAAGAAAAAAATGTTATTAATCCCGTTTATTTTTTTCAATTTTCAAAACTGAAAAAAAAAACTATCAAATGGGCCCTAAATTTACACGATGAAATGATAATTAGCAAAATGAACGTCAAAAGATTCAACTTACAGCCTCACGGGGAACTTCTCGAAGACTCTTTTGGGCATGGGGGCACCACCACCATCGGGAGTTTCAACATCTGACAAAACCCACCGAGCCTTAGCCTTACCATCCTTAAATATCTGCAAAACTTGCATCTCTTTCTCTCTCATATACCTCTCCCCACTAATGGCCATCACCGCGCATCGTCAATGAAAACTTGAATCACAGATAGAAAACCACCAGGACCCAAACTGAGTCCAATCCACATTCTTGCCGGCTCTGAAGGATGCCCGATTGTGCACATCCTGACCTGGTTTCCTCTATCCCCAAAACCCGTCTCAGTTGCCCCGTTTCGCAGAACTTAAGTGTGGTGGTGGTAGCGGCGATGATACAGAAAGTGGTGGTGGATATTATTGGAATTCAACACATCATCTCGTTGTCAACTGTCAAAGATAATTTCACTTGAAACAATGTACTCTGTTGCCTTTTCTGAGTCGGACATCGTGTCAACAGCGCAGCGTCGGTAGGTGGTTGGTCCCTGTACTGTAATTGGAAGCGGCATTATTGTAAGTTGTTTATGGCAGTGTTCAAGATCGGAGGTTACAGTTTTAGGCGGTACTGGCTTTCCGGCTGAACTGGGGAGTGAAGAAAGAGGTGGCGCCATGGAGGCGCCAGCATAGCCGATGTTGAAGGACATGAAGGTGATACTGTTAGGGTTTGATGAGCGGTAGGATGACGGTAGGTTTTGTGATGACATTACAGGGTGGCACACATGTAACTTAATGTCAAACCATGCAAAGTGCAAAAATAAACGTGTATGAAGTTCGCTTTTATATACTGCGTATCAAGAAAAGAAAATTATTTCCTCACAAAAATGGATCTTGGCAAAAACAATTTAGAAGTCAACAACGATTAGCAAAGCATTGAAGTAATCGCGTCAACCGGATATCAAGCAAGCCTTCGATCTATTCTTCTCTTTTACTTGACCCTTGATGCCGCCTCCATTAACACTGCATACAACTTCTTTGTTTCAGTCAGTACACATTCCCGATCAAACAGAGCCGACACCACAGCAACACCTTTCGGATTGGGGACACCTATTTCCATTACAGACCGCGCATTTGAAAGACCGATACCACCTATAGCAACCACTGGTAACTTGGAAGCCAAACATACAGTTTTTAGCCCGTCTAGGCCAATAGATCGATTGTTTGCTTTTGTATTGGTTGGATACACACCACCAGAACCTATGTAATCCGCACCATGGATCCATGCTTGGTGTGCTTGCTGCGGTGTCTTGTACGATACACCAATGATCTTTTCAGGCCCAAGAAGAGAACGGATGACGTTGGTTGGCATGTCGGACTGACCAACATGCACTCCATCAGCATCACAAGCAAGGGCAACGTCGACCCTGTCATTTATAAGCAGCGGGACACCCTTGGAACGGCAAATTTCCAGACAAGCTTTGGCTGCTTCAAGAAAGTCTCTTGTTTCCGCATCCTTTTCCCTGCAGATGTGAGAGCAAAATAGACAGTAGTAGAATCTTCAGTAGCACGTGGACACTTGTACGAAGATATTCAGAACAGGTTTAAAAGATAATCATAACTCATTTCTTTTCTCAATAATGCAATAATGTCCCCCACACATTTACAATGAATCATAATGAAATAGCCTGGAGCAGATATGACTGCTAAATAGTAGTATGTAATTTAGTCCATATATGCAGAAGAAACTATCTTTGCCCAGGACAAGCACAATGCACTCAGGATGTGGACCTTCCTTCATTGTCATTTTCGTTCTTGTGCAGGCAAACTGATCAGCATATCTATAGAACGGTTGATGAAAAAACTGTTCCTTGTAATTTATACATTCATGCAAGTATGTCCCTGTAATACCAGATTCGACAAAACTGTTCCCTGTAGTCCCACTTTTCATTGCAAAATGGTCCAAAACCTAACTTCTGTTAAGAAAGCCAGTGTTAACTAGTCACATATGCAAGACAAGTTCTTTGACCAAAACGAGAGTAACTTTGTAACTTTCCCGCTGTTAAAGAAAAGAGAAAAATAAATTAGCACCAATAAGGGGAAAAAAATGGAGAAGTTATCTTCTTACTTCTCCTCACCATTACAACCGTTAACTTTACCCACGACCAACACCCCACTTACCTCTGTCTCATCATTGTGACCCAGCCACCCACCCTATGATCTCTCCTTTCTCTCAATCATCGCCATCACCTTCGCCACCAAATAAGGGCCACCAACATCACTTTACCAGCTAAGGACCACTACCACCGTGTTCACCACAGCATGACTGTATCATCACCAGCCCCTCAATTTACTTATATCCAATCCCACTGCCAACCACCACAACCACAACTGATCCATAAATCAAACCGGAACCCTTAATTCTAAATCACATCTTATACTTGTTGTTCCTTGAGCTGATAAACACAGTGAAACTTAAAGTTGTAATATGGAAATTTATCTCCCAGAATTCATGTGAATAACGATGAAAACCCCCAATTTTTTCATGCCTGACTATAAACTAGAGCTTCACGAACAACTCTAGGATTTCAAGTTTCATATCTCTTAACTCAATGCTCAATTCCTTGGTTTAGCATTTGATTGTTGGCAAAGTTTGTGCTTCAACGATTTGATGGCAGGAGGCGACAACAGCCATGGCTGGGTGTGATATGTTAAGTGGTTAGTGGCTACCATCACGGTGGTGGTGGTTTAATCTTGGTTGTTTACGGTTTGATGGTGGTGGAGCTCACTTGGTACTTGGCTGTGGCTTGATGGGATGGCCACGATGAGAGGTGGCGTGGCGGTTGCAATGCTAGTGTACAGGCGGTGAAGAAGAGAACAATTGGTATTGGATTGTACTCTTTTGCCTTTGTAAAGAGAGCATGTGAGTAGCACATGATGACTGAATGACCGAAAGTGAAACGGATGTTGCGTCTTGGAGCACTTTGCAAAAGTGATGCATATTACGGGAACAGTTTTGTCGAATCTGGTATGACATGGACCGACTTGCAAAAAACATGAATAGTACAAGCGAAGGAAGGCTGGAATGCCAACAGACGTGGGTGACTGTTTACCAAAAACAGAGGTCTCCACAAAAAAACAAATAACAGAAGTTTTCCTGAACTTCAAACACTTGCGATATGTTAACAGAACTCATGTGAAAGTGTTAAACTGGTTGGTCATCTGCTTGGGATCTCTCAGCAACAGGGCCATAACATCAAACCCTTTCTTTAGATTGCTCTTAACGTTTTTCCTTGTCGGGGTGGGAAAGGGATATATTCATACTTCAGATGTTGGGCTATAAATAATCATGAAAGGTCCCAGCTTTCTGGACAATTTTTTCCTACACTTGATTTTGTAGAAACAGGACATAAATCTACGTACTTTGTGAACCCAGGATCATGATATTAACTTCGTTTAAACACTGCATTTACTACAAGACTTTCTTTGGCTCAAGGAATCTGGCTCAAGTTACTTTCTATTGTCCCTGTAAACTGTCAATAACTGCTTACAGTGACAATAACTGCTTTGTAGTGGAACAACGAATGATCTGATGAAACACATAATGCAGATAAAAAGGTCTTTACACTGAATCTATATAGAATCTCTCCGCCATGTACTATATACAAGCAAAAGAAAAGGATTTTGTGAAACAATAAAAGGGAGAGGTGTTCTCTAATTATGTGTACTATGTGGAGATTCTTATCAACCCTTACCAAGAATAATTTTGGGTACCCCAAAACTTAAAAAAAAAATGCCGGTGTCTAAAACTGTGAAACTATTCTGACAGTAAGAAATCATAGAAATCAGCTGTCTAAAACTATGTAGTTAATAAAATGGTACATATGACAATGAAAAGAATAAGAAGGTACCAACCTCAGCTGGACGATGGTGGCACCTCCCTCTACGGCAGCTTTTACTGCATCTGTGATGGAACGGCCCCACTTTTTATTCATCCCCGAATCAGTGACAGCATACAAGAAAAGATCACCTGAATCAAATGCCCGTTGCACATACGCATTGTGAACATTCCTCTTAAGCTTAGATAGGTGATCAAAAGGACCTTGAAGCCCAGTTCCAATAACAATGTCCTTGCTATAATCCAATGCAGTCTCAACGTAGCGCTTTGCTACCTGCCAAGAGTTGAATGAAAACAGAATTCAGAAAAGATACCCCAGCTGGGAGGAAACCCCAAAAAATAAAAAAAGGCAGGAATTTGTGGGGGTAGGGAAGTGGCAGCAACATGGTTAAGAAGACATACTTGTAACTCGTAAGCCTAGTAAGAGTAATGTACCTATCAAGAGATTTTCTTTTCTTCTTCTGTAATGTGTACCAAACTCAGATCTAAGGACAACTATACTTGAAGAAACTCATAACGCAAACACCACCACCTTAAAAAGATAAAATTGCAAATACATAGTATTGTTGCCTCTTTTCTCCAACATAAAAAAGAAAATTTAGAGTTACGTGTTATACTTTATGAAAAAAATCAACTGTATGTATAACTACATGCATATACATACAAATACGTGAGAGGCATAATATGTATGCGTAGAGAGAGGGAGTGCGTGCATGCATATTTTCCTGTGTTTAGTCCTTGCTTTTACCAAATCAAGGGCCATATCATGTACTACACTATGAAATGATAAATCCTGTGATCATGCTCAAAATTCTCCTTTCTTATAGTGCGTTAATTTCCTTGTTTCCCCAATATCTTCAAACTAAGATGACTCCGCCATCGATGGTCGTCCACCAGGTACACAAAGCATCTCAAAGTACCATCTCTCCATTATACTGTCAAATTTGCAGGTCATTTGGTTATCTCTTTATCGTCACTCTAGATAAACCAACTCTGGATATGCAAACAATATTTTTCATAAATCACATACCCTAACTATGAAAAGTTACATGAATCCTAGCTGATTTACCTTAACAGCTGTTAACATTGGATGACCTTTTGCTAGCTCAGCAGCTATACACGATGCCAAAGTGCAACCAGTTCCATGAGTATTCCGAGTTTTCACACGTGACGACCGCAGCTCATAGAAATCCTGACCTACATGATCAAATTAGGAAACCTAGTAAGCAGTAAACACCACATATCCAGTCATATTGACTCGTCCTCCCCCCACCCCAACGCCCATTAATGTACAGAGAAGCAAAAATATGCCTTGGTCATTGCCAGTCAAGACTGCAAGGAATCTACTTAACGTACCATCAAAGAATATATCAATGGCGTCCAAGGAAGCAGGCAGGTCGCCACCTTTTACAAGGACATTTCTGAAATAAAATCAGAATTTTATTTAGGTTTTGTAAGTTAAAAAAACCAAGCCCTTATGTATGCATGGTGTGCACAAGAAGCGGGCTAGACAAAACAACATACAAACTTATAAAATTCCAGGCAAGATGTCCCTCTTATATTAATTGGTTTGGAAAACTGCAACTTTGTCTGGTTAAAAATTCCCTTCAGCTCCCCAGCTGTTAATGACTTTCTTTAATACTTGAAAAAAAGAAACTTTCTACACAACTCACTAATGGAGACTAAGTTGCGTAACTGTTATACATGATTTAAGAATGGAGCGTTTTGTGATTGAATATTATGCTACACTATGTTACATGGACTCGGTGTCGGTGTCCGGATCGGGTACGTGTCCGAGTGTCGGACTCGCCTATTTTCGAAATTCTAGGATACATGGACACTGTCCAAAAGTTGGACACGGGTACGGGGACACGGCTAAAAATTTTAAGATACATAAAAAACTTTAAATGAGATTGAGTGTTAAATATTTTTTGTAAGGGTATATATAAATTTCACATAAATTATATATAATTACTCCCCAGCATAAATAGATTCTTTCATTTTTGGTTGGACAATATACATTTTATTTCGATTTATATATCTTTTGTTCCTTTTTTATAAGTCAATGCCAAAAAGTTGGAAAGGAAAAAAAAAAGCAAAAGGCAGGCTGTCAAAAAGCAGACAGAAGACCTACGTGACCAAGCAGAAGGTACTCTCTCTCTCTCTCTCTCTCTCTCTCTCTCTCTCTCTCTTCTTTTTTTCTCGGAGGTCAATGGCCATATCTTCTTCTCTTCTCTCTTCAAAGCATCAGAGATATTCTTCTCTCTTTAAAACCTTCACAGCTTCTTCTTTCTTCGATCCTTGCCGTCGCTCTCTGGCCGGAATGTCGACGTGGTGTATCCGTCCGACAGATGACGGATCCGACACGGATCCCGTACCCGTGTCGGCGTCGAGTCGTGTCGACACCGCCCCTTCATCCCAAAGTGAAGGGTCCATGTAACATAGATGCTACAAAAACACTTATAACTTAACCAAAGTTAAGTACAAAAAGATAATTGCTACACTTGATGCAAAAGTTCCGCTCAGACTATTGAGATGAATAATTAGACAAAAGTGGTAAAAAAAAGCCTAATTACAAGTCTCAAGCAGAGTTTGATATTAACCCCTGAGGTGTTGAGTTAAATCTAAATGTCAGACTGAAACTACACTGACATGGAAGAGTCATGCTAGAATCAAATTTACACACACACACACAGAGGATGAGGGCAACATTTTTCAGTCAGAGGGGTAAAACTTATTCCTAAAAACCTCAAGGGATCCAACAGGGTGCCAGCATCTCGTAATCCTTGCTTATCATCGCAGTGTAGACTAAAGTTGTAGTAAATTATCAAAATAGCAGCATAACATAAGAGATTTTTGCTCATAATACAAGAGACTCAAAGAACTAAAAAGTACTGTTCTTCCGAGCACTAACCGTGGGCCCATATCATGTATAGATTTTGCAGCAGAACGCATGTTGGCAACTGTTTCCAATTGCACACCACCAAGTAAAACAGATGCCTCTCTTAGATTAGGGGTTACTATGTCCGCCATGGGAAGGAGCTCCTCCCTGTAGTCAAGGCAAATAGAAAACCCATGATTCACGGACTATCCAGTACTCTTTCGCAAAAGGGCACTACTGCTCATGAGTAAAAACATTCTGGAAAGCTACACGGAATATACGAAAATAAAAAATAAATAAAAAATTGGAAAACATGGAAAGGGGTACCTCACAGCCACACCCCTTCCAACTTACCGTGTCGAATATAATTTACTAAATAATCGCAATAAAAAAGTAGCATGAGCCTTCTCTTGACGGTTCTCAACAAAGTGGTCCTCAGTGGCAGTGACAGTGTCTTTATTAAACTTCCTACAAGCACCATAGGCTTGGGCTGTAACTGAGGAGGGATTGGAACGCTCTGCTGCTTGACAGCAGGTGTTACCCTTTTAGTTGTTGATCACTTTTCCATCTGGTGTGTGTATGTTTAGGAAGTCCGAGCTGGGTTCCTCATTATGACACTATTCTAGTGGTCAATGAGTGAACGCACTCCTATCTCATACCCATAAACCCAAAACGCGTGAGGGTATGAGCATGTCGGGAGTGAGTCCCTCGTGTGCATGTGTTCGTGTGTGTGTGTGGGGGGGTTGGGGGGGAGATAATTAGGACGTCCTAGCATGAGATGATGAAGCTAACTCTTTCAGATTAAAACAATTTCTAACAGTACCATTCTTTTAGCCGTTGGGGCATGAATTATGCAAAAACAAATCGCATGAGAATGGGAAAGGCGCTTCATTTCACCAATTCTCTGGCAACAGTCCTCCATATAGGTTGATGGACCAGCAGGGCAATAAAATTGTGGGGCTTTGAACTGCTAAAGGGAGTGAAACCAAAAAATGAAAAAAAATACTAAAACACCATCCCAACAGAGAGGAGTCAATATTGAAAGAGTGCGTGCATGCTTGGGGTGGGGTTGGGGGGCTCCATCACTTTCAGTGAACAACTTTTGGAACCCAACCGTACAGCTAGAGTGTTCTTCCTGCCTTCCACATGCAAGTGCCAGAAAGACCACGCTACCTAATTTTGATCCAGGCATTGATTGACAAGACAGCCCACACTCATTAGTAAGACATATATCGACTCCAAAGCTATATGGCCTTTGCAGTGCTAAATAATATTTCAATTGAGCACTTGGCATGTAAAGTCTTATTCCAAAAAGCAGTTGGAAACTTAAAGCCCTGAACAATTTGAAGCACTGACCTGCACATAGGTGCTTTCAACCAATATGGTCACTGAGTACATCCAATTTTTTATGTCGAGACCAGCCCTATGTATAGTTTCTCCATGTTCTAAGCTATTACGAAAAGAGAAAACCACAGATGCCCTAAACTATGTAATAAACAGCTCTACTATCACTTATGCCCCGCCATATGTCTCGACATTCTACTCTTAACAATATACCAGAGGTGCTAATCAGCGCAAGTGCAATTCTGAGCTGCACTTCCTGTTCATGCTAAAATTTTGGAAACTGTCCAGCAATGCTCGGCGGGGGAGAAATGGGCTAATACTCTCATCCAAAGGCATAGCAGTAATATAAGCTCAATAACATGTATACGAGTATATGGCAATCATATCCCCTTCAAGCAGTAATATAAGCTCAATAAAATGTATATGAGATGACAATCATATCCCCTTCAATAAAATGCACACATGGGATAGTTTAGACTTGCATGATGTGAAGGTTATTAGCTAACAGTCAGTTACTCTTCAGAAATTTAACTTCGTCTTCCAACATTAACCAC
This sequence comes from Escallonia herrerae, assembly GCA_033070095.1. Classification (NCBI taxonomy): domain Eukaryota; kingdom Viridiplantae; phylum Streptophyta; class Magnoliopsida; order Escalloniales; family Escalloniaceae; genus Escallonia; species Escallonia herrerae. Next base: position 50,825 of record JAVXUP010002901.1, read on the forward strand.
GTTTAGGCATAGAAGAATTCCTAGCACAAGTCTCCTGAAATGTGAACTGTGTACTGTACACTGGTGGAACGCATAGAGACTACCATTAGCTAGTGAGTTCATGTAATAGTTAGCAAAACAGGTTAAGCATTATAGCATCTAAGGCATGGTAGTCATCAGCATCTACTTAAGTACACGTATGGTAAGACTCTCTTACCGGAATGTAGCAAGAATTGAAGGACCAGCAAGCACATCCCCGCTAGTAGATACCATCACAGGATCAACCACTAAAGCTGCCTTCAAAGGTGCAGCTTAAGTCAACTCAAAAGCCATAAAAACTTAATGCAGAAAAAGCCATTCCACTGCATACCTTGAACAGGAAACTCCTTAAGACACTGAAGAAGGATCTTGACTATGCTAGTTGAAGGAAGCATGCCTGTTTTCACCTACGGCCGTATCAGTATTACATGACAATCCAAATTTCAGCAGTATGCTTCAGATGGTAAGTTAAACGAGGAACCCATTCAACAATTAATAGGGGAAACCAACAAGGAAGCCCAATCGATCTAGAGATTGCAACTTCACAAGTAATCAATCAAACGTGGCTAGATGTATTGTATCTCATAAAGTTTCTACCTTTTAATTACATTAAAGGCATGTCAACGAAGTTAATTAATAGGTTCATGCTTGAGCCTAAAACGAGGCCACGGCCTCGACACATCTACCCAAATTTGGTTACGTAGAGTCCCATTGGATGTGTCTGATGCAGCCTTATGTTAGGCAGTATCATGCGATTCCTGGATTATATTTTTCTCTTAAGCTGATTCTTCTTCTTCTTCTTGTCCAGTTGTTTGTTGTCATGGTTTACTCTCTAAAGACACAAAGCAGTCCAATAAGTCAACTCTGATCAACCATGATCCTCTCTTTTTCTTTTAGGTTCCAGTTCATTACTCAAAAATGCTGTGATCAGGCTTCAATTTGATTTTGATACCCAAAAACCCAAATGAGCTATGGCATATTCATTCCCGATCAAAGTGCATTTGATAGCATCAAGGCAGAGATAACAATTAGCAATTATACACCCAAATCACTGAGTGTGTAACCATCATCGGTAGTATTGACTCACAACATCAGCGCGCATATCGGATAGCACGGACTTCAACTGCTCGGCAACAAAGTCCTCGGGCACAGCTTCCACGCCCTAACAACAATACCAAAAATTGTCACAAAGGAAGCTACAACGACATGGCAACCTTGATATGCAGAATTTGATATAATAACGTGGATAGAAAATCCAGGCAGGGGGCTGCCAAAGGACGTTGTTGGCACAAGTTGATGCTTGTAGTGACATGACACAAATAACATTAGTTAATGGTCTACAGAAATGACATGAATAACATGGACAATACTATCCAAACTATGCCATGATGGCATACCTGAACTCCGATGGTGTTCTGAGCGGTGACAGCAGTTATAACGGTAGAGCAGTATACCCCACGCGCTGCACAGGTCTTTAGGTCGGCCTGAATCCCGGCGCCAGCTCCTGAATCGGAGCCGGCAACGGTCAGCACATGAGGAACTCTTAGCTTAGAGCCATCACTTGTCACTGCAGAAGCCTTATCTTCCTGCATTGCATTGAGATTCAAAACCCCAGTTTGGTGAAATCCCTTGACCAATCCTTCCGTTGATTGCAATGGCAACCAATTCTTGGAGTACTTCGCATCAAATTTCAGAGTCTACACATCAAAAGACATTAAATTAAATTCCAACGCCCTGGTATGCTTGTCCGCGCCTAATTCCAAACCGGAATGATCGATGTTCGGCTGAACTATATTATGTCAATTTTCGTTGATTGGCCACGTTATCACAACAGACAAACGGAGTCTTACCTTGGGGTTGAGGAGTGGGAAGGAGGTGGAGAGGAGTTGAGAAGAACAGTAAATCATGACCATGGATTGAGTGAGTTGGAAGGAAGGAAGAGTCAACCGGGTGGGTGGCTCTCTAGTCTGTGACGGCAGCACCAAATGATATCTTTACGCATCAATGAACCACCTGACCACGTGGACACTCCTTGGTCAACATTTTTTATACATCAGAAAAAAGATACAATTTTTTTATCATAAAAATCAAACCGTAACAATGAAAAATTTTAGGGATGTACGTTTACCACATTTTATTTTTATTTTTGTAATGATGATAAAAAAAAATACATTTTCTTGTACTTTTATCTTTTTTCAGTTCTGTTTTGAAAAAAAAAATCCAAACAGTAGCGACCTTTTTCCACAATTCGTATTCTCTTGTCAGAGAATTCAAGACTATGTCTCCTTTCTCTGCCGCATATCTCCCTCTCCCTCACGATACTGATGATAGATGGGTTTACTCGTCCTTCAAGATCCGCCCCTTGTAAATCAGCTTCTGCTGACAGCGTCACCGGCATGATCTCTGGATGGGTGGCAGCCCGTTGGTATGCATAGCACCGGCTTCTTACCGGCAGTGGACGGCCAGCCGTTAAGGCTTCAACCTCTGGGCGGCAACGCTGTTAGGGCATCTTTCGGTGACGACGGCTCTACGATGGCCGTGGTGAATAGAGGTGCTGCTCGTGGTGGCTGGCCCCTCACAATGGTGTTGCAATTTTAGCAGTGATGGGATTGACCGATTCTGTCGCCGGCAAGCTATGGAGTGTTGTGGTGGCAGCAACCTTGTTGCGAACATTGACCTGCAACGGTGATAGCATACGACGCCATTGATCTGCTTGTTAATGTTTTGAACCATGGGGTGAGACGCCCTGTTAGGATTTTGACCCCATGCGGTAGCGGCGTTCCCTCCGGTGGTTTCGATGAATCATTGCTGACACCAAAACACTAAAGACTCGTGAAGGGGAAGGAGAAAAAAGGGAAGGGGAAGAAGGGGGGGCACAGATGTGGGAACGATAAAAAATGAAACATACAAGAATATATCCAAAAAAGTTGTGAAAATAAAATTGAAAATATTTAACGAACAGAAAAAAGAAGTTACGAAAAAAAGTAAAAGTACATCATACGATTTTAGAACTAAATACTAAATTCTGGAAACCAAAAACATAATACAGAATACAGAAAAAAAATCTCGTAAGCGTACGACCCCTTAGGAATCAATTCAAATTGTTATGTTTGAGTTTCAATATATTAGAGAAAAGGGTATTTTTCAAGAGTTTATTGTATAAGGACCCCCACAAAAAAACCAGACAGCATATTAAGTGTCTAGTGTCCCGAAGTGTTGGGAGGTACAAAGTTATATATATAGTAATAACTTTGCAATTCAACAAAATTCGCATTAACATGGTTTGAACGTTAAGCTAGTCGTGTTCAAATTTTCATTCAATCTACTGTAGTACACGTGCCAGAAGTAGTCATAAGTGAAGTCAATGGTGTTGGCGTGGTGGGGCGGGGAAGGCGCTTATGAAAATAAGATTTAATAAGCTGACAGGGGATTGCCCGTCGAATTTGCCTCTCTGTATGCGTTTGAAAATGGGTTAAGATGAATTGTTTGCATATATTTACATCATCGTTTCAGCAAGAGTTTTGGCAGATTGTTGTCTTAAGAAGATATTGAAAACATCGGTTCGCTCTTACTAGCACGCCCATAATTATAAAGAATGACACTAGCCAGTCATATAAGATGAAGAAATGGAATAATAGAAGATATATAGCATGACCTGTCCTATGCAAAAGTATCCAACCGAAAACTCAACTGGATACACAGAGATCCTTGCAATGCTTGTTTATTAAAATAGTGAATTTTTGTTTATTAATATCAGATTGTATAATCAAAATGCCCATCATGTGTGGCCATGTGTATCTTGATTGAGTAAAATCACGCAGATTTGGGGGGCAGTTAATTTTTTAACTTAAACTGTATGTGAGACTTGAATCAAATCGTTTTGATAATATATAAAATCATCAAACCCCATATCGCTTGGCTATAAGTGGAGAACCTAGAGATGTTAATGGGCCGGGCCAGTCCTAGCCCATCGGGCCTGCCGTGAAATCGGGCCGGGCCGGGCCAGGCCAGAAGAATAAGGGAAATTTGGGCTCATTCCAAGCCCTGACTCTAGGCCCAATATCTAGCCCGAGCCTTATTTATTTTTATTTTTTTTGCATTTTCTCGTTATTCAAAGTGAAGGCTTGAATTACGGTAATTTTTTATTATTATTTAAGCAAATTGTAATATAGTACTATGACTATAATTCTTGTTATTATGTAAGCAAATTGCTCTCTCTCGTTTACATCTCTCAATTTTAAATTTCTTCTTTCATATAATCTAAGCATGTTCAATTTTTACAATTTAACGAACCTAATCTTTATCTTTTTATATTATTATAAGTTATATACATACATATATATATATATGTATGTATATATATACATATTTATTTGTCTCTCATTTTATTTTTTATTATATATTAAACCTTATTATACTCTTCTTGGTGAGATTTATTAATAAAATCTTAACACATAACAATTATTACTATTTGAAATAGACTATTTCTACTATTTGATATTTTACTTCTTCTTTCGTTGCTAAAAGAATAACAATTATTTTTTAAAGTGATTGAAAACTTAAAAAGGTAAAAATAATACTATTATTTTGTTATTATTATTTTTTATATGTATTTTAACAGTTATTTTTATATGTAAGAGGTGAAAATAATACTAGCTTTTTATTATGTATTTTAACAGTTTTTTTGACGCACGGTGTCAATACTAATTTATAGGGCTAATTACAGCAGTGTCCCTGAGGTTAGGGCGATATTATAGTCAAGGACAATAAGTTTCAAAATGTAACGCTCGTGTCCATCCGTTAGGGTTTCGTCCAAAAAATGTACGTTTTATTTGATGTCATCGTTACGTATTTTTAAAATGACAATACTGCCCTTATACTGTATATTTTTAAATTAATTTCAAATCCTAATTTTGTTTTGAAAATGCTTAATTTAAAAATTAGGGTTTTGACCTTCTCCAAGAAGAGTCCGTCTCCCAGTGCCTGATCCTGGGGGATCTGCCAATTAGGTATCGAAAATTGCTCAATCTGTGAATTAGGGTATCAAAAATTTCTCAATTTGCAAAACAAAACCCTAATTTTTCTCAATCTGAAACCCTAATCTGCAAATTAGGGTTTCAAAACCCTAATTCTTTCATTCAGGAAGATGGCTCCTTCAACTACAAAGATCCGTATTATTGGTTTCCCTTGGGGTACCTACAAAGACGTTTAATTTCCAAGTTTTAGGCTTAATTTGGGAGGTGAAATGGTCATCGGGAAACATCTGAAACGGCTGCGTGGGATGATGGAACTGCTGGCGTAGGGAGACGGAGTGCCCAAACTCACTAAGAAACGGCATCGGCTACCTCTCCGGATTCATCGCTGGCACCGGCAAAGGCCTCGTGGAAGGCATCAAGGCGTCCGAGCCCCGCGACACGCTGAAGCTGCACATGAACCAGGTCCTGAACGCTTCGGGCCACGCTGGTTGGAGGCTCAGCAACCTAGCCGGTCATCTGGCTGCTGTACGCCGGGAAGGAGAGTGGGATGGTGTTGCTCAGGGAGACGGATGACGTAATCAACAGCGTGGCGGCGGGGCTGGGGACCAGGGCCACATACAGGGCAGTGGTCGGGGTGAGGTCCGCGGCGGTGGCAGGGGTGATCGACAGGGTGTTGGTCGGGCTGGCGGCAGCAGGTTGGGGGAAGGGTGGGGGAAGAGAGAGAGAGTAAAGTTTAGATTTAAAAATTAGGGTTTCTTTCTGATTTTCTTTTTTTAACAAGAGGAAATGGCATTTGAAAAAAATTAACTTTCCAAGATAAGGGCAATAAGGTCATTTTGTTCAAACCGTTAAGATTTTTTAAAGATTCCGTCTGATCAACAGACATAAGTGTAATTATGGCAAACTATTGTCCACGCGTGTAATTACCTCATAACCTCAGGGACATGTGTATAATTAGCCCTAATTTATATGTAAGAGTGTGGAATTAGTCGGTTTGGTATTTAATGACAAATAAGTTCGGTCCAAGACCACCAATGCCTCTTTAAGGAGGCTCGTGATTTCTCACGGTTCGATTGTAATCTAATTCTTATTTTACGTCAAATATATTTTTGATTATTGCACCAAGGAATAACGATTATCGTAATTCATGTTCAGATTCATTACTCATTCGATCATCATTGGACACGCACACTTATATATAATAATGTGTGTATATAATAATACTGGATAAAAGAAGGCCTGTGTGTAGGGCCAAAAAAGGCCAGACATAGGGCCAAAAGGGAGCCAGTTTTCGGGCCAAAAGAGTGCCGGGCCGGCCAAAACTGGGCCATTTTAGGGCAGGGCCGGGCCTGTTTCTCAAAAAATTCGGCCCGACCTTGGCCCAAGCCCTAAGGGTTAGGGCCAGCCCGGCCCAGTCCGGGCCGGGCTAGCCCACGGGCCGCCCGGCCCTTTTGACAACTCTAGGAGAACCCGCAAGGCTTGTATCTTCATGTAGGAGTTCTTTATTTTTGAGACAGTAAAAAATGCCTCCTCACGTACGTCTGTATTTATTTTGAGTGTACTGATCATGTAGATGTTGCTGATGGGATGAGTGAGAGATGGATTAAACTGCATGACAAACTAATTTTTAATTTGAATTGTCTGTTACGCATAGGTTAACCTGCTCCGATGCTATGTGAAAACATCAAAACCAAAACAAATTGACTATATTTTGGGAGACACACCTCGCTTATTTATCGAAGTAGTAACTTTTTATTTCTCCTCAAGGAATAATCTCAACTAATTTACATCCCGTGCATTACACATAGAAGTAATAACTATTAAAGTACTGATCGAGATATCTCGTACTGTATGCCTAATAACGATAAATTTTTTTTGGTAGTGATAATAAATAATTAAAATTTTTTACCTTATTATATGAGTTTCCAAACAAATTTTGTCATTAAAATTGAACTTGAGAAATAATACTTGTTAGCTTTTAGCAGCTAATATCAATAACAGTGATAATACTAATAGTAACTGCATGTCGTGGTTTAATTCGTATTACTCAAAGCTACAAAAAAAAAGATTAAAGATATATAACAACTGATTGAAAATACATTGAGAGAGTAAATTATGTATATAAACTTGTAATGAAATTGAATGAGGGAGATTATGTCAGAGAAAAAAAATGATGGAAAATATTGCGCTTCTTTAAACAATAAAAAAGATTTAAGATTTAAAATTAAAGATAATATATAGAAAATTAGTTTTGGCATAGAATGTAGGAATTATAAACATATACATAAAAAATTTAAGTGGGACATGTTGACATAGAAGATAGACGAATGTAAAATCTACTTAGTTGGTTAAATTTTAAGTAACAAAAAACAATTGAAATCAAATTAAACAAGAGAGGGAGAGAAATAAAAAAAGAATTAAAGTCATTATCATAAATGTGAGTAAATTCAAGATACTTTCAAGCTCAAAATAGGAAAGTCCACGCGACGAGTTAAGAGAGTGGTGGGAGGGGTGACAGTGGTCTCAAAACAAAAACTGAAAACAAAAAATTCCAAAATGAGAGTTTTAAAAAATAATCATGTTTTAAAAATTGAAAAAAATAAAATAAAAATTGTGTGCCAAATGCGTTTTTCTTTTTCTTTATAAAACTGAAAAAAATTAAAAATTTAAGTAATTTTAAACGCTACCTTAATATTGAGATGTCAATTAATTAACATATTTTCAGAATTTCTGCACCGATTGTCGCGGTCACCAGAGGCCATTTAGGTGGCCGGGGGGGGGGGGGGGGGGGGGGGGGGGCGAATACACAAAAAAGAGTTAATAATAAGGATATAAGTGTACTAGGCCACACAGGTCTGATATCGACTCGAAAATCCAGATCAACGGGCCGGGTTGGTTTGGAAATGGGCAGGCCAGCCGTAAAATTTGTCTCACAAAGTTATCCCGCCATTCGAGACCCCATATCGATTTGAAGCACACTCGTTTCACTTTCCCTTTCCCTCTCGCTTCTCGTGCCGGTGCTTCTCGCCGGACCGTCCGAATCCATCCGTCGACGGTCATCTCATCCCCGCACGCACTCGGTACGCAACTACAATAACACCTTGTACCTACGACTGCCGGAGTTCTAGGGCATTCTTTGGTTATTTCGCCATCTCGTACTTGTCACCGAAACAGGACTGGTTTTGTGGTATTTTACCTTGTGCTCGTAATCTAATACGTTTATTCTTGGATTTACTTATGGAATTATCACTGTTACCGTGCGAAGTGTTTAAAGCGAAGAGAAGCTTGAAGTTCCTCTCCTTCCGTTTCATTGAATTTCTCTACTTGAGGTTTTGCGAATGCTTTATTATAGGTTTAGCACATGTAAACATTGACTGTGCTCAGGGTTTTTACCCTAGCTTGACTTGGCAGCCGATACTTGTTTAATATGTGATTGCTATTTAAAGTTCAATTCAGCTGACTGTACTCATTGTTTTCATCCTAGCTCGACTTGTGAAACGATGCATTAATCTATGAATGTTAGAGTTCAATTCAACACCTGCACGTATCGAAATCTGTCTTAGGATCTGCAAAAAGTCAAAGATGGGAAATCCAATGAAACAGAGCGAGTATTTCATAGGTTGGCTTTAGCTATACAGGCAGTAATTTAGTCCATTTTCTAGGTCTATTTTGAACCTTCTCTCACTGTCTACTGTTTAGAAAGTAGTGATCCAAGGGATTTTGGGAATTGATTTGAAGATCCAGAATGGTACAATTTCTTGGAGGCATTCAGTTGTTACGGATTACTCGAAGTTTGATATGAATCAAATAGAGCACTTACAGGTGCATAAGAGGTGTATACACATGAAGATGCTGGATTTGTAAAGATAGACGAATTGATGTTTACGTGCGTGCCTAATTTATTTCACCAGTTGATTATGGTTGCTCGTTTGATAAGACGATAGAAGGCAAGCTACATAGATTAGTAAACACAGATGCCCCATGTAAAGTTTATTTTCCGGAGCTCTTCGATTGCATATCAGTGCCTCGTTCACAAAATTAAACAATCAGTCAATCACTAATGATATGTTGATTCTTATCGTGTTTAATATGATACACGAGAATGCATACTGCGTACTGAGTTACAAGTTATTTAGGGCCAATAAGGTCTTTGAGCTATAATAGCAGTGCCCTGTACACTAGTGAGAGGTTCATTTGTTCTTTTGCCTGAATTGCTATGTTTTTAGCTGCACGTGTTCCTATGATTTGTTCCTGACCGGAATTTTAGATGCAGTATTTTTTTTGTTTTTTGTTTGTAGCACAATAACGAAGCAAGATCAACACTGCATTGGTTGAGTTCAGCTTCCAGAACACTACGCTAGGCAAGGTAAGCAACTGACTTAATGAGTATATTTCCTGCTTTTTGCGAATCTATTTTTTGTACAGGTCAATGCTCGAGGTTTAAATGTCTTTGTACTTGCTACTTTTAGTGAATTGGAAGTTTTTTTTTTCACATATAGCATCTTTGAGTGGATGGGTGTTAAAGGAACTTTCTTATGGCAGGTTTTCGTGTATGATTACGTTGTTTGACTAGGGGCATCTAGTGGCAGTTGTGAGTATGCTAACTAATGACCAGGGAAAGGTACTCGCGGCAAGAGCAATAAGTGTTTTTTTCCGCTTCCCCTTCCTTGATTCTTCACATTACTTTTAACAATCTTGATTGGTTTATTTATGGTGGTTGATGTGCAGCGGAAGCGACTCTAGTGGAGGTTCCAGAGGTGGCGATATAGATCCTAAAAATAACTGGTCTCAGCATGCCAACTCACATGATAATTTTCTCAGTCAAGATAGGTTCTTGAGTTCAAATATTCTTCTCTCTTTGGCGCCACAAAAGCCTTCTACGACAATGGCTGCAAGGTATACTACATTGTCTTAGATTACAAAATGTCTTACTTGTCTATTTTCTCTTCCATTATATTGAGGTCGGGTTTATATCTATCTTCTAATAGATATGCACAGACTTCAAGGTTTTGTTTCAAAATTTGGTTAGTTAAGTCCAATCTATAGCTATTATCTGTTAGACCGTAACTTATTAGAGATGAGAATTCATTTATGTAACAAGTGCTTGTGTTTACAGGTGGTGATTTGTCTTTATGATTCACGAGAGTCCCGTATAGATGAGTGGACATGACAAGTATATATATGTAGGATATGTTCTGCAATTTCACAGAGTCCTGTTTAAAGAAATTTTCTCTGTTCTACTTTTTAGTTTCTGCTAAAAATGGTTATTTTGGTAATTGTCAAAAATGGTTTAATTTAGATTAGTATGATTGTTGTTTATAACTTGAAGGTTCCAAAATATTCAAGGGTCATCTTGTAATGTGATAACTTGAATATTTACTTATTGAGCACGAGTACTTGCTATCCAGATCCATCTACACGTACCACATTGTACGCCTCTTTGGCTTTGACTTTGTTGTTTGCTGTCATCTCTGCAGGTCAATGGCTTATCAAGTTCAGAATATAAAGAAAGTGCAGAGTCCACAGATCGAAAAGGTAACAGTGGGGTGTGACATGTGAGTTATTATGAGGACTAAATTTTTGTATTAGCTGGTTCATTTACCAGAGGAATGATTATCTTTTATGATACATTGTTTTCTTGTTTCATTATAATATTGTAGACGTGTACTATGCTCTTAATGAGTAGGACAGGGAATATCTTGCCGTCTATTTTTTAACTAATTGCCTTTACTTTTTAAATATCCCAATTCAGTGTTACATTTCTTTTCTGCTACTTAGTGTTGAAGTGGACTACCCTTCAATGTAAGAATGTCGAATGCCAAATGCCAAAAGGTCAATACGCATAGTCAGAGAAAGTTTATTTACTTTTGTAGTTTACAAGAGTAAACTCTCTGCAGGCTTGGCAAGCTCTATCCAGACTTAAGTTGTCTTCCAAGAATTATGTAAAACCCGGGAAAAGTGCTCCGTTAGCGAAGGATGCCAGTACCTCCTCATTTCAGGATGTCAGAAGAAGTAATCAACGATGTTCATCTGATGCCAATAATAGTTTCTCAGGACAGATTCGAAGCCATCAAAGCTTTAGTGAGAGTTCTCCCAAATTTGGTGAATCCAGGTGCATGGGCACTTCTCTTCAATCAGGGACTTCTCTTCAATCAGGGACCACTGATCTGACTGATTCTGGAAATGTTGTAAGCAGGCAAAGTGGGGGCTATGGATCAGTGCCGAACCATTCTCATGCAAGAGTCATAAATGGATCTTCCAGCAATGGTACTCCACGTGCAAATCAAATGAATGGTTATCAGGAGACTTTTCCTGACAGCATGAATGATGATGACATACTTGAGGTGAGAACTTGCTGTCAACGTGGAGAAAATTGTTTTGACTTGATTTTAAAAGGTGTAGGTCAATCAGACAAGTAGGCGTGTAGGTGTGAGCTGTGATGAGTTTGAAGTTCGTGCTATTTTAAAAAGGACGACATCTAGTTTTGACTGAGTCGTTAGTGTCATGACTTGGGAAACTTTTATCTAACGGCATCTGATTGGTCTATCAACGTTACCAGTATACTATATTTTTTCAGTGACAAGTCCAGTTGCTCTGTAAAAGACTATTTGCATACTTACATGCTTCTCATCCATCAATTTTGGATTTCAGAATCTTGACGTGGACCAAATAGTTATGGAACACTATCAATCTACTTGCACACCCCAACCATCAATCTCAAAGTTTCCACCTATTACTCCAGCTGTAAGTAAAGACAATGTTGCAAGCCATGAGGACACATGCTTGCCGTCTGAGTTGTCCGCGAGATGCAGCCATGGTTTTAAGGCATGTAATTGCTTTCCCCCATTAATTCTGATGACATCTCAATCCATTGGCAGGCTCTTATGGCTGATTTATAACATTGGTGCAGCTAGGACTTTGTCCACAAGCTGCAAATCATTTACAAGATATGAAGGACATGCTAATATCAATTTCTAATGATCTTCTTGACAATATCACTGACATGAATCCAGATCAGATAGGAAAGCTTCGTGAAGAGAGGTATGCTCCTCCTTTTCAGCAATTTGCTTTTAGACAGGAAGAAAACAAGAAATAGGACTATAAATGTTTACTAGTTTTAATCCCGTGCGTTGTACACGGGAGTCACAACTATTAGAATACTTATTGAGAGATTGAGATCTCATCCTTGTATGTCTAATAGCAATAACAAAATTAGTAGTGACAAAAAATAATTAAAAATTTATTTCCACCTTTTTAAATGAGTTCTCCGATCATTTTTTATCGTTAAAAATAAACTTGAGTAATAATTGTTAGCTTTTAGCAACAAATGAAGATAAAAAATAGTATATATAATTATAAAAATAGTCTTTCTTAACTAATAGCAACCATCGTGATAATACTAATAATAATAACCCGTGTATTGAGGTTTTTATTACTCAAAACCACCAAGGAAAGAGTACAAACATATAATAAAAGATTGAAAATAAAATAGGAGAGTAAATTATATATATATATATATATATATATATATATATATATATAAACTTGTGATGAAATAAAATGAAGGATATTACGGTAGTTAAAGAGAAAAAAAGATGTAGAATATTAAGCTTCTCTAAACAATAAAGCAGACTTAAGATTAAAAGGAATATATAGAGAATTACTTTTGATAAAATATATGAATTAATTTAATTACAAAGATGTAAATAAAATTTTGAGTGAGCCACGTTGACATAGAAAAGATAAAAAAAATAAAATCTATATAATTAGTTGAATTTCAAATGGTAAAAAGGAATTCAAATCAAATTGAATAAGAGAGGGGGAGAGAGAAAAAAGGAATGCAAATCATTATTACAATGTAATCAAATTCAAAATGTTTCAAAAAATTATAATAGGAAATTAAGTCCACATGGCAAGTTAGGTTGAAAGCATTGAATAATTGACCGTTGACTATGGTGACGTGTCGCGCAAAACAGACCCTCCAAGGGCTCTTGAGTGCGACCAAAGTGGGTTAGAAACAACCAGAAACATCACTTTTGAAGAAACATGTTCGACAAAAAAGGACTAAATTACCCTCAAATTATTTATAACAGTACATTGAATGCCCTTCTAAGACCATTTACTATGACTCTGTTCACTTTTGAAGAAAACCCTATCAAAACATAACCTTAAAAATTATTGACATCAAAATAACTCATATCCCTGAGGTATAGTGAAATTACAATCAACAACCTTAAGGTTTAAAAGGTAAAGTCGTATTGATCTGTTAAAAAGATATTTTTTTTACTTATGAAATCAATACGTATTTTTTAAATGTCAATATTGCCCTCATTTTTATTTACAAGGTATCTTAAATTTAAAAATTTATAAATCCTAATTTTTCAAATTAGGCTTTCAATCCAAATTCTCCCCTTACCTCGGCACCTCACTTTTTTCGAAGTAAGCGATGACTGGACAACATTATCTCAGTTTCAGTTTTCATATAGTTTTGATCCCATGCGTTGCACACAGGAACAATAACTATCAAAATACTTGTTGAGAGATTTTGTATTTGTATACTTAATGACAATTACAAAATTGATAGTAACAATAAGATAATCAAAATTTAATTTTTTTACCTTTTTAAAGGAGTTCTCTTACCATTTTTATCATTAGAAATGAACTTAAGCAATAATTGTTAGTTTTTAGTGATAAATGAAGATGAAAAATAATGTATGAAATAATAAAAATAGTTTCTCCTAACTAATAGCAATTACAGTGATAACAGTAACAAAAATAACCCGTGTGTAGAGATTGTATTACTCATGATTACCAAGAAAAGAGTAAAAGTATATAATAATGATTGAAAAAAAAAATGGGAGCGTAAACTATATATAAAACTTGTAATGAAATAAAACGAAGGAGATTATGGTAGTTTAATAGAAAACCTGATGGATAATATTGTGTTTCCCTAAGAGATTAAGATTAAAAAAGAATATATAGAGAATTACTTTTGTTAAAATTTAAGAATGGGAATTGTAAAGATATAAGTAGAATTTTTGAGTGGCACATGTTGACATACGAGAGAGAGAGAAATGTAAAATATATATAATTGGTTGAATTTCAAATGGAAAGAAAGAATTCAAATCAAATTGTGTGTGTGTGTGTGTTAGAGAGTGAGAGAGAGAGAGAGAGAGAGAATCTATAAATCATTATTAAAAATGTAAGTAAATTTAAAATATTGTAAAAATTCAAAATAGGAAAGTTCATATGGCGAATTAAGAGAGTATCCAAGTAAGCGATGACTGGACAACATTCTCTCGGTTTCGGCTTTCATATATATATATATATAATTAGATGGGCCATATGTGGAATTGATAGATTGTGTCTTCAGATACTCTTGTTTAGAGTTATATCATCTTGTTCATAATTACAAGTGACAGAAAATGTCAGATCTACTGTCTTTTGTGTCTTCAGATACTCCTGTTTAGAGTTATATCATCTTGTTCATAATTGCAAGTGACAGAAAATGTCAGATCTACTGTCTTATGCTTAGTTTGCATTTACAATTAGGCTGCACCTGAATAAGCAAATTCAACAGCTTGAGAAGTATAATCGTACAGTCTCTAATAATGATGAAAGGCAAAAATCACATTTTTCGGCATCAACGGCAACTCCTTGGGCATTCCAGTACGAGACACCTCAAACAGCTGCATTCAAGATTGATCCCATGCGACTTGATGCTCAGGTTCTTGTGCACAACCAACCAGATAACCTTGACTCATGGAACTCAACATCATTTTCGTTCTTGTCAGTAGATAGATATGGTGCTTCATCGATTCCTACGGAGAGGGAACCATATATACCAAAGTATGTTGAAGTTAACTACATTGAAGGTTCAGGCGACAAAAAGTGGAGTAGTCAGGATTTTCCTTGGACGAAGAAGCTTGAGGTGTGTATATATGTTACTGTATTGATTTGGGCCAATTTTGACATCATGTTGATTGCTGTGTATTGGCTGCACTCTCAGGCCAATAACAAGAAGGTTTTTGGGAATCACTCTTTTCGCCCCAACCAAAGAGAGGTTATAAATGCAACAATGAGTGGATGCGATGTTTTTGTCTTAATGCCAACTGGTGGAGGGAAAAGCTTGACATATCAGGTAGAAGTTTCGAATTCCTCGTCAATTATGATGCTTTACTGTTCTGACGCTAGGTGCAATCTGATAGACTAAAACTTATTATGCGTGTTGCTTTATTTGCCAAATCTCTTGGATGATGACGACTGTAGTTTCATTCTTCTCTTCCTGTTTATGGGTTTCCATCCTGACTAATTATCACCTGCACGAACTATTTCTTTAGATGTGTTTAGCTTGCTTTTGGGTAATTTGTGTTTCAACAGAATAAATCTCTGTCATGCGATTCTTCTCTATTTTAATGCTTGGAGTGCAATTTTTTCTTGACCGAGTGTTGGCATACAGCTCTACTTATAGCTGTAACACGTAAAGTGGAATTTAAAACTTCCTCAATTCTGTTTTCTTGCAGCTTCCTGCTCTTATATGTCCAGGAATAACATTGGTGATTTCACCCCTGGTTTCACTGATCCAAGATCAAATAATGCATCTATTGCAGGTACTTTTGGCTTGGCTGTATATGACCTAAGAACACCTTAGTCATATCAGATTTCAGTAGATATCATACCTAATAATTTTGTTTTTTTTTTATTCCTTGGGTGTTGCGAATGGGTTACTCTACAGGCAAACATACCTGCTACTTATTTAAGTGCAAATATGGAGTGGAATGAGCAACAGGAGATTCTTAGAGAGCTTTCTTCGGACTATTGCAAATACAAGCTATTATATGTCACTCCCGAGAAAGTAGCTAAGTGAGTGCTTGTTATCTTTGTGCTATATATGTTTCGTCGAGATATAGCATCATCACAAGATCAAACTCTTCGTATTTTTTCCCAAAAGAAAGATGCATGTTTTATGTTAATGGGGATAGCATAAAGAACACGAAACATGAATTACAGGAATATGACCTACAGGTTGCAATTGATTATTGAATCAGGTTCTGTTGTCGCACCTAACTTTCGTAGTAGGCTTCTCTGATCTCACATTGTGCATTTCTAGAAAATAAAAAAGGTGCGTCCTTAAGACAACGGTATTGCATTGTCGGATTTGCTCATCCTCTAAAATGCTTATCAGAGTAGGCCTAGAACACTCAAAATATACAGATAATGACGTGGCATTGATTTTGGCGAGATACATAAACCAAATCTTTTGTTCAGGAGCATGTACATCATGTCATCAAATACCCAAAAACCTTTTATACTAGCATAGTGCCCGAGCAAAGCTCGGCGCAGTGAAAACACGTCTTTATATGCTAAAGTACTGATAGGGCTAAATCAACACCATTTTTTTGCTCAATCTGCATCAATTGTTGCTAAAGGATTGGAAGGTGTCACTGAAGCATTTTTTTAGCAACCAAAAGTTGTGGACTTAGTAAAATAGGGTGTGAATTTGGCCGCACCCTATATTAGTCGCTTAAGAAAACCCACAGAAAGACTTGTTTGTATTAGATGCTGTCTTTAGTTAGTTTAAGAACAATTAAATTAATTCACTCATTAAAAAATTGATAATGTGATGTTTTAATTAGTGATTACAAGTTTAAGCCTAATATTTACAAAGGAACAGCCTATAAGATGCATTTCCTACTAATTAAAGCTTTGAAATTATAATAAATCCCGGAAGAAATAAATTTACTCTCTACCATTTTCTTAACAGCTTATGCATAGTCAACCAGAATTTTAGTGAGAAATGATCACTTGGAAAGGTGTAGCGTAGAGGGTAAATGAACAAATGACTTTTGTCTCTTTCTATATGAATATTATGTATGTACTTTTATCGGCATTGTGGAAACATTTCCACTCTTATATTCTTGTTTGTGCACATCGCTTTATCCTATGATTCTTTTTCCTGCAATTTTAAGCTATATGCTGTCGAACATAAAAAACCATTTGTTTGTGCACATTGCTTTATCCTCTGATTCTTTTTCCTGCAAGTTTAAGCTATATGCTGTCATAAGTTAAAACCGTATGGCTCTTTGTTGAAACGTCCAAGTATAATCTAATTTGGTAGTAGGCACTACATGCCTTCACTGGAATATATCGGGCGGGCTGCCCAAGGCCCCAAACAGCTTACTAAGTCACTAAAGCTGAATTTTAACATGATATACACTTTGATAAATGATCATTACGGCTATGTAAATTGTAAAGAAGGTGAAAATAATATGGTTTTTCAAGTCGTAATTTTTATTAGTGCACACTTGGGTAAACTTCGACTTCCCCTTAAAGAGAAGGTAAACTCACAAAAGGTTTCAAAGTTTTTATATAACGAGGAATACTACCATAAGGAATTCCTGATTTATTAATTTTACCACCTATCATAGCAAAGTATTTTACTTTTGATGTTTAGTTTGCCATAGTGGGTTATGTGCATTGTGAGAATTTAATGTTCAAAAAGAGTCCAAATTCGATGTGGTACAAATAAAAAAGAAAAACAATCCAATAAAAAGTCAAGATTAAGCTGAGACTTCAAAGGAGAGCTTGGAATGAAAAAGACGCGGTTGTGCTAAACCAGAGAAGGACTTGTCTTTTATATATTTACCAGCTGCATGACATGCGATGCTTGTGCTTCAAAATGAAAAAACGAAAAAAGCTCATAAAAAGAAAGAGTAGGGGAAAAAAAATGCGTCAATTTAGTTTTTCTTCCTAAATTCTGTAGCTTAACTCAACTTTTTCATTTGAAATGAACATGAAATAAACCATGGAGATTTGATTGACAGCTAGGATTTCAAAAGTGAGGAAAGAGTTAACCATTAAGAAAAGTGGTGCCATTACGTGTCTTCTCTTTACTTTTTTCCCTAGATTATCTCCCTATTGTTTCTCCATTCTTTATCCAGATAGGTGGTTATGTAAAACCAAACGGGTGTTACACCCAAAAGGCTGTTGGCTGTACGTATAGTATGTATATCGACGTGTTGAGAATATATAATGCCACTTTCAGAAGTTAATGATTGACGCTTCAATATAAGCCTTTCGACTTATGAGCGTCCTGCACTCCTCGCCAATTGTTTTTCGGTTTGATGCTTTAACATGGTATGACAGCAGGCTGATCCAAGCCTAACAGACTTAAAACAAAAAATCTTTGTCAGTGAGTTCTACTCATCCATCTCGAGATGTGAAGGGGTGTGTTGAGATATGAATCCCACATCGTGAAATTACTGATTTACACTTCTGAATATAAGCCCTGTTGGGCCTCTCCAGTCTCCTCTCATGCCAATTCGTCTGGGAATTTGGATTTATGCCTTAACGTCTGTCCCTAATTTGCTCGGTTAAACAGTAGACAGTGCACAGACATGCTTTTGACAGAAAGATAGTTAGACCAATTATGAGCTAAAGATCTGCTTACATGATATTCATCAAGATCAACATTTTAAGTTTTGAGACAGCCAACTCACCCAAAAAAGATATGTACTCTTGACATGCGACTTTTACCATTTTGTTGTTAACATCAGAATCAACTGATACTTGAGTGCAGAAGTGATGTTTTGCTCCGCCACTTGGAAAGCCTACATGCTCGCGAAGCACTTGCTAGAATTGTTATTGATGAAGCTCATTGTGTAAGCCAATGGGGCCATGATTTTAGACCAGACTATCAGGTTGTGGATTTGGAAGGCTTTTAACTCTGTTAATTGGTTAAAAGAGACGATTGTGGTTAATATTAAACAATTCACGTGTCTTGTCCAGGGTCTTGGTATTTTGAAACAGAAGTTCCCAAATACACCAGTGTTGGCTTTGACTGCTACTGCAACAGCTAGTGTCAAAGAAGATGTTGTACAGGCTCTTGGTCTTGTTAACTGCATTGTTTTTCGGCAAAGTTTCAACCGTCCAAATTTACGGTGAGCGTCGAGCTTAGTTATGAACTTAGGACCTTTTGTGACGATCTAATATTTACCAATTCACAGGTATTCTGTTATTCCGAAAACAAAAAAGTGTCTGGATGACATTGACAACTTCATTAGAGAAAACCATTTTGATGAATGTGGAATTATTTATTGTCTTTCGAGATTGGACTGTGAGAAAGTTGCTGAAAAGTTACAGGTTAATCTCTTTTTTATGCTCATTTAGATTCCCACAGCAATGAGATAAATGTTTTTGGAATTATCTGTTCTGTTCTTCCACTATTTAAAGACGCTTAGTGCCGACCTGCTTCGAGTGGCATTGCGGGAGAAACCCTGTTAGCATCAAAGGGAACTTTAATGAGGCAAGACTGTGAAAAACAGCAGGGGAGCATGCTTTATTCCTTTAGAATAACAGTCAACAGTTGATTCTAGTGAACTGTTGGAGCCCTCAATGGGGGAAGTTAAATGAGATCTTTTAAGGCCATCCCATGGCACTACACAAGCAGGCGGTGAGTTTTTATGCTGCACTCACTAGCCTTGAACACAAGCTTAGATGACATGAGAGGAGAGCAAACATATATGAGAAAATCCTCCCTCACAATTTTCGGTTGGACAAGTCTGATGATTGACATCTAATGTCACAACATGTTACTTTCCTTTCCATTTCCTTTTTTTCCCCCTTTTTAGGGACAAAGCATGTTAGATCTTTCCATTTCCTCCATATCTAGACTGTGGATTGGAAAAAGCTGGAAAGTTTACTATGTGAAATGCAGTTAGGTTCAATGCTCACACTAAATTGGTTGTTTGGTTATCCGTCTGATTGCTTTAAGAGAACATATTGGTTCAGGAATGTGGTCACAAAGCAGCCTTTTACCATGGTAGCATGGATCCTGCTCAGCGTGCATCAATTCAGACACAATGGAGCAAAGATGAGATTAATATTATATGTGCAACTGTGGCATTTGGAATGGGTATAGTCCAGTTTTCTGGTTTCTAGCTTGTAAGCTGATAATTGTGACATATTAACACGAGTATTTCAGGTATCAATAAACCAGATGTTAGGTTTGTTATACATCATTCTCTTCCAAAATCGATCGAAGGCTACCATCAGGTAACCCATGGAAGTTACAGTTCTGTTGTTACTTATCTTGCTTAGTTACAATGAATTTAGTTTTGGCAGTGTTGCTTTTTACCTTGTTGCAGGAGTGTGGTCGTGCTGGTAGAGATGGTCAGCATTCAAGTTGTGTGTTGTATTACAGTTATAGTGATTATGTAAGGTTTATAAGCACGGATGCTTTTCTCCAATAGTTCTGAGTTTGTAAATAGTATTTAGATTCTAACAATGTCAGCATGCGGAGAATTACTATCTAATCTGGCTTTTACTTTGTTAATCTTCCATATGCCCCGATTATAATTCCTGCAGATTCGAGTCAAGCATATGATTAGCCAAGGGGTTGTTGAGCCAAGTCCCTTGGCATCCAAATATAGTCGTCCAAGCAATGGGAATTCAGGGAGGATACTGGAAACAAATACTGAAAATCTTCTTCGAATGGTACTTGATACAAGTTTTTTGTTGTCTAATTTAAGATCATATGCAAGGGTCGCTTATAATTTGAACTAAACTGTTTTCAGCTCAGCTACTGTGAGAATGATGTTGATTGTCGACGTCTCCTACAGCTTGTTCATTTTGGGGAAAGATTTCAATCTGTCAACTGTAGAAAAACATGTGACAATTGTTTGAAGGTTCAAAATTTTGTTGAGAAGGATGTCACTGAGATGGCAAAACAACTGGTATGAAGCATTAAGTTCACCTTCGCATGCTACAGATGTACTTTCTATTTTCGAAGGTTTGATCTGACAATCATTTTAATCATGCACTGCACAGGTTGACTTAGTGAAGTTATCAGGACAGAAGTTCTCCTCATCTCATCTTTTGGAAGTTTACAGGGGTTCTTTAAGCCAATTTGTATGTTTCTACATGTGACATTTGTTTTTTGGTTTAATACGTCAACCTATTTTAATCTTTTGATGAAAAACCTTAGGTCAAGAAACACAGACATGATACCTTGAGCCTGCACGGCGCTGGAAAACATGTAGCCAAGGGTGAAGCGTCCCGTGTGCTGCGTCATCTCATTACTGAGGATTTTCTTGTGGAGGAAGTAAAGAAGAGCGATATCTATGGATCTGTATCATCAGTTTTGAAGGTACATTTCTTCATTGCTCCTTATTATTTTATGCTTAGCCTATCGCGGACGTGTGTTCTGGCATCGAGTAAATATTCAAGTCTTTCTGCTTGCCTTTAATCACTTAGTGACATGACAAAACTAAAATTTGCATGGTTATTAAAACTTGCTTTCAGGTGAATGAATCCAAGGTCTATCATCTCTTCGGCGGTGGTCAAATAATTAAACTGAGGTTCAGCTTTTCTAAGTTTCTCATCTTTATTTTCCTTTGATTTTTCTTTTTCTTGTTTGAATATGCATGGGGGGTTTGGGGTTGGTGGATATTTAAGATAGATCCTGTTAAAACTCATTCCTGGATTAATGCTTTCGTAGTTGTGGTATGTGAGGGATACACCAATTATTGGTGCGTGAGATACTTGTGTATGCAGCATTCTGCATGGAGGTGCATTTTTTTGCTGTCATTAGCAAAATGTGATCTGTTTGGGCTCATGCCATTTGCTTCCAGCATTTGAACCGTACTTCTTGTTTCCATGCTCAGCACTCTTTGAAATTTGAAGTGTTAGAATTATCAGGGTTGAGACCAAACTGGTCAAAATCATGGTCAGGGCATGGGGATGGCATATGAATAATACATCTAGGCTGCTTATATAGTAGATGGAGAGACAGATTGTGTTCTAATATGTTTTAGATGGCTTAGTAATGGATGTTTGCGGATACTTTTTGCAAGAACTGGCTTTTGGTAAAAGTAGTTGGAGGTACTTTTGCCTTTAAATACCCATTTTTTGCTAGTTAACAATTTACCTGTCATTTGGTTGGCAGTTTCTTCTAAGAAGCTTTTCTCTCATGACCTTTTGGAGTGCCAGGAAACCCCCGAAAAGAATAAGCCTAGGCATTATGATGTTGATTGTTTCATATTGCAAATATCTACTCTCTTGTTATTCGTGAACTTTGCTTCATATCCACTTTTTAGTCTTGTACGATTCGAGATGGACTACAAGAGATATGGTGAGCTACATCTCAGCTTGATTTTCTTTCTCAAATACAAAAAAGACTTACAAAGTGGCTTGTTTTTCTCCTGTTTAGTGTGACCTCTATATGGACTGTTCACTGTTTACGAGTAAATACGATAAGCAAATTTGCTAGTAGTTGGCTCACATGGCTTTCTGCTGTTGATTACAGTTGATTTATCTTGCAGATTCCCTTCCTCTGCTAAAGTATACAAGCCTAGCAGATCTGAAGCGACGCCAGCAAAGGGCTCACTGACATCAGGAAAGCAAAGTCCACCACCAATGGGCACCCCTGCTGAGCCTCAAATACAAGTTGATTTGGTATGCTTTTTGGGTATTAATTGATGCTTTATTTGTTATTTTTCTGCCTCACAATATATTCAAGTACCTTTGGATTGCGTAAAAAACCAATAAAGGACCATTTTCCTTAAACTTGACATACTCACTATCTGTCTATCTCTACTTTTGTTCATTTGCATCTCTATAGGACCTCTCAGCCAAATTATATTCAGCTTTACGGATGCTTAGAACGCTTCTTGTTAAAGAAGCAGGGGAAGGGGTCATGGCATACCACATATTTGGGTAAACTCTTGTACCTTTTCCAAGTTTTGTTATATTTACTTTTCAATGATAACGTTTCCCTTTAAGATCCAAGTGTTTTCAAGTTAAGGTGGAGGTGGGAAAAACACAAATAAGAAAATCTGTGTCTAATATTTCTTCAGATTTCTTATGGATTATATGTTTCAGCATAGCGAGTTTTCCCGCCATATTGTTATTGGATAAAGTAGCATGTTTGTTTTTCGAAGGAAGCTGTCCTGATAAGTTGCTGCTTTCTTCTTTCTTGGTTTAGAAACGCTACATTGCAGCATATCAGCAAGAGAATACCCAGAACTAAGGAAGAGCTTCTTGAGGTTAATGGCATTGGCAAGTAAGTTTAAGTGTACGTTAAATCGAGATTGGTAAGCCGGCATATTCTAACAATACGCTGTCTTTGTTCAGAGCAAAGATAAGCAAGTATGGCGATCGAGTGTTGGAAACAATTGAGGCTACCATTAAGGAGTACTACAAGACAGACAAGAACACCAGCAGCAGCAATGACAGTAATGATTCTGCAAAAAGGAGGAGAGGCGAGGTTTGGAATTCACATGGGAATTTAAGAGACGATGACTTCATGGAAAGTACTGGTCGATCAAAGAAACTCGTGCTGAGCAAGCAGAAAGACAGAGCGGATGCTATTGATTACAGTGAGCCAGATTACAACGGCTATCTTGAATTTGACGAATCTACATATTAATGTGGAGTTAACAACTCACATTTTCCAAAGTTGATTGAGGTTATCGTCTTGGTCCGTACCAAGAACAGAGCTCAGATGAAAATCGTAAATGTGTTCAGGAGTTTACCATTTCCAGGTAATTTATCATCCCATTTTTCGTTTAGGAGCTGGAAAGAAGGTAGTGGTTCCGATAATGTAACAGAAGACAAAATGCCTTCTGTTGTAGGAAGAGTAAAAGAACTCATTGATGGCAAGAAAAGAGCTGCTCTCCACCCCATTCCAATATGTTGTATTTTCCTTGATTCCCATGTAATTTGTACGTTAAACGAACTAGCATATTCGGATCTTGTATACAATATTGATTTTAGCGAGAAACGATGGTCTGAAGAATGGTTTGAAGTAGACATTTTTTTAATTTTAATTAGGAGAAAATAAGTCTAAACAAAGTTATGGTCATTCTGATAGAGCTTTTTCAACTGAAGTTAAATTTAGACCACTATGCAACCCAACGTAATATTGCAAGGCCTTATGCATTAAAGTTGATATTTCAGGGATTTGAGCCATGAAATGTTCATAATTTTGGCGATAATCATGCAACTCTGTTTGTTTGATTTAGGTTCATGGATTGAAATTACTTTAAGAAACTTATGTTGAATTACATACCAAACTTTAATTATTCATAAGGGCTTTAGTTACCGAAAAAAGGAAAAAGTTTAATATAGTGCTAGAGTTACTTTGAACGATTTGACAACAAAAATTAGTTCCAAGACTAGTAGGTTGCATTGTCAATTGACATTATCGACTTAAAAGAGAATTTATGTTTCTCTCTAAACTGTATCATATATGACATATTGATAACTTAAAATAGTTTAGTTCATTTTTAGGGAAGTGAGGTCATCATTTCTTATATTCCTCCCTTCTCTAATTAAAAGTTCTTTCCATTTAGTTTTTAACAAATTATAATAAAAGATTCCGTGCAACATCGAATTGACTTATATTAAAATTTTTGCAGTAAAATCTAAAAAATATTCTGTTTTTAACTCCTTACATCATTTTCACTTTTCAATTTGGGCTAACAATATTGTAATCATTAATCTTTTAGTGACAAGTGGGACAAAGTTAGTATTTTCTTCACATTTATTAATCCAATTTAAAATAAAAATAGTAAGATAAAATCAACGTTGAACCTACCTAATCTTAAAAATTTTACAAAAAAGTTAGATCTCAAAAAAAAATTAGCGAAATATAGAGAAGGTAATAAAAAGGGGGACATGATCATAATTTGGTATTCAACTCGTGACTTTTGGCAGGCAGAGGAATCAAATGGACACAGAGGCACTACAATGGCGGTACGGTGTTCGTACAATGGCTGGGAGCTGAATTAACAGCTGTAAGTGAAGAGTGCCGCTAGCAAAATGTGAAGGGGAAAAAAGGCCTCGGGTGGGCCCCTCCCAGAACCCCCCAGTCCCATTGGGCCATTCCTGATGATTGAGGACGACATAATTGCATTTAAGGCTATTAATCAAAAGTTTATCTTTGGGGGGGGGGGGGGTAATGTTGAATTGCCGCCCGTGATTAACTTCGTAATATATGAAACCAGGTGAGTTTAACAATCTGTGGGTTCTAGAGAGAGAGAGATTTTCAAGTTTTAACGATCTGTAGGTTACTGAGAGCGAAACAGTGTAGCTTTCAGCGATGAAAGTGAATCCTCCCCAGATTTTGCTATGTTAGAGGGGGAGAGAAGAGGGAGGAGTAAAAGAGATGAAGAGAAACCCTGATTTTCCGGAGGAGCGGACAGACGATGAAGGCACAGAAAACCGTGACGAGGGAAGAGGAACTGCGGAGAACTCGGAGCGTGTGGTTAATGAGGGGAAGAGAGAGGGGGATAGGCCACCGGAGGATGATTGCTGCGCTATCTGCTTCGGCGATTTCACCATTGCCTGCAAAACTAGCTGCGGCCACTGGTTTTGCGGTACTTGATTTCCCTGTTTCCTTGAATTATGAGTATCAATTTAGTATTGCTATGAACCACTATGCTTTTCCGCCTCCTTTTTCAGCTCAGATTGTATTTTAGGGACCGGAATAAATCTTTTATCAACGAATGAGCGGTGGAAACGGCTAAAAATTAGGAGTTTTAGTTTCTTAAGAATATATGCTGAACTTCCACAATGGTGAGTGCATTAACAATATTTTAGTCTATCCACTTATTCAGTTTTTTTTTTTTGGAGTGAGGATGGGGTGTGAGAAGGGGATGTAATTATACGATTCAATTTCTGTTTTGTTGGCTAGTGTTGGTTTTAGCCCGTTTGTTGTAGTGAGAAGTAGGTCCTGCAAAACTTTTTTAATCAATTTGTGGATTTGTTGCAGCGGATGGTAGAGAAGTAGTTTAAGGTTGGGCTAGCTACCGTAGGAGGGGAGATGGGAGAAAGGGTTGATATTGCCGACCCCAACTAGTTTTAGACAAAGGCTTGACGACAATTATGATGACTAATTACCAATAGGAGATCAATACCTTCATTTTTCTAGGATTATGATTCCTAAAAGATTGAACCTGTACTTCTAGTTTGCGTTTTCTGTTGTGGGTGTTGTTTGACTATGAACCTTCTTTTGGGGAAAAGTTGCTGTTCGAAGTATTATTTGTTTCTTCAGGAAAAGTTGCGGTAGGATATTTTCAGAATTAACTTAATGCAAGATTAATATGCTTCATTGATAAATGTATCATAAATGTAGCTGCCAAATGACTTGTTGAAAGTTGCATTTTAGTTTTTGTTCCTTGTATTGGATACACCACCTCGGACGGCTTTGATAATTATACTTTATAGTTTGCACTCCACTTACCAGGCAAGAACCTTACAGAAAATAAATATTTACCAGATAATCAATTCTAAGCTAATTGAATTCTATTCTGGAAATTAGTACATGCGTATAAAGCTGTATGTCTATCGGTTTATTCTGCAGTTTTACTCTTCGGCTTGGAAGTAGTTCATGTTAACGTTCATATTTTTTCTTCTGCAGCTACTTGCATTCTGCAATTCTGGAACTATCGGGCAGCTCTTGAGAAATGCAAGTGCCCTATTTGCTCACGCCCTATAAGCAAGCTGACACCAGAGGTGTCTTTACTTGTTTTGCAGGAAAAGGAGGTTGTTGATGTCTTAAAAGGTGTTCAAAGGTATAATCGTCTTTTTCAGGGTGGTGCCTGTGGCCTTATGCTGGTACGCCTTGTTTTTTTCTCATTATACAGTTTTACAATTGTGACCTTTAAGCTAGCTTATATGTGGGACTTCCAGTTCCCTCCTTTGCATTAGAGTACTATTCAATTTAGTCCAAATAAAACATACCTTTCTTTTGCACTGCAAAAGCTACTGATGGAAAGATTCAAGATATTGTGCTTTTATACCTATTTATTGCTTTTACAAGGACGTGTGTACCGGGATAAAGATCCATGTTTTATTCAGTTTGATGGATTACGTGGAGATTTTACCTTGTTATTGTTTCGTCTTTTTCTGACAAAATAGCTTAGCTGAAAACATCTCTGAACCGTCGGGACTTCTTGTCTAAATATCTTCTTCCTGTTCGTGAAGATGTCTATACAGTTGGGTGGAACTTAGATATTAGTTATCATTTGATTTTCGCAATTTCTAGCAGTTATGAAATACAATTGGATTAGGTGATCAAGCTCTTTGAAAGAAGTATGTGTTAATGTTACTAATTGCTTTACCTCATAGTTAGTCCATGTGACCCGCTAACTGTGCTTTTCACCATTTATGAGGACAATGTTAACACACAAAAGATTTGCTTGCTCACGATACGCCTGAATCTTCATGCATGTTTTGGGAACATTTTTTTTTCTTTATGCATCTACTTTCCTTTGTAAACTTCTTTGTCCTTTTTTTTTCTGACAGAAAGCACTTGAGTCGCCGCTTCTCCTCAAAAGAATGTTCAGAGAACTCATGGATCCTGATAGATTTAGAGCTAACTATTATACAATGCGCTTTCTTGCAGTAAGTTCATTGAACGACTACGATACCAAGATTTACTTCAAGGCGTGTGGTCAATTTAGTCAATATACAATGCCAGACTGAACTGAATTGTCATGCATTAGTACTCGTTTGTCATATGGCATGAAATTTATCTATGGGCTAAAGAGATTTTCCAACCATATCAAGCAATTTTCTGTAAGTTGCAGCGCAACATTTAGAGAAATAGTAAAACAAACCTTGACTTGTATCTACAATAGGCTTCTCGTGTCAATTAACTAGCATGCTCATGAGCTTTCCATGTGAGGATGCGAAAGTGGTTCGGACCCGTTTTATATAGGTAAGAATCAAATGGGGTAGAGGGGCCAGAGATCATTTTCTACCAAATGAGTTGAATGAAAAGGTGTTGGTCTTCCCCACCTATCTACTTCTAGTTTGTCTATATGGCTTGTTTCGAAACGGGAGTTTAGCTTTGGAAAGTGGGGTGATAACCCACGGATTCTCTTCGGTCGTCCTAGCTAAGGACCTTCTTCGCAAGTAACACCGTAGCCAGAGAGGGTTAATATTTGACAAAGAACATTTTCCACACAACAACCTGTCTAGGCGTTGGGCAGTTGGCATAGTCTTCAGTTTGCCCGCCTTTTGAAAAGCAGTAGTAGTTGATGTAAATTCTTGGAAACGCCCCCCCGCCACGGCGGAAGAACAAAGAAAAGAAAAGAAAAGACAAAAAATCACTTTCTTTTGGTGGTTGATATAGATTGTGTGAATCACACCTGTTACAGAGGTAGCAAACTTTGAGATTGCTAATTACCAAAAGCAAGCAATAACAACAGAAAAATAGTGAAGAACACAAGATGTGACGTGGTTCGGTAACTGCCCATCCTCAAGACTTTTGGCCGTTTGCCACAGTGTACAAGGCATCTAACAACACCATATAGAAAAAGGCATTTCAGGGCCACTGCAATCAACAATCTGCATTGTAGAAAATATTAGATTAAAATTAAATGCTTAGGGAGGCTATTTGCCCTCCTCAGATGGGTGGTTTTTAACAAGCTTAAGTTTAGCGTAATAGACTGACCAAATCTACACATGCTTAGGTAATGAAGGATGACGACAAACTGAATGGTTACTGGTAGTGAGGCGAGCACACACATTAAGGCTTGATTGGATATAATACATAACTGTGGAGGTGCACCTGATTGACATTTGGGTTCGTCTGATACTTATACCATCTTTTATATTACCGAGGCCACTGATTCTGTTCATGTTCAACTCGGTGCGTCTTGATTGTTGGCTGGCAGCTGAGAGGATTATGGACTTGCATGAAAGATTTTAGATGCGTACACAACTTATCAGAGGGCCATTAAGCAAAATTTGGATCTATGCATAACTAAAAGATAGATGTGGAGGGTGCAGGATGTCAATAAGTACTTCGACCTGTAATATTTTTATAAAGTGGTTGCGAGTGATTCCAATAAGCATTTGTGACTCGTCCGTTGTTCTCATTATCTTTATCTATTGCGATTTACATGATATGTGTAGTTATAAGTTTCCCGAATGTCTTTCTCGTGGTGAATTCTGATGCCCTTTATGTGCAGTTGTTGATGAGTTTTATCTACAATATCAGCCGCTTTGACTTCATTCCAACAGGTATTTGACTTTAACTCTGATTTTGGTGAAGAAATAAAAGTTGGAATTCAAGTGTCATAAGCGGCTACAAGTATGTAGCTGTAAAAATATTAGTTTTCACAACCACCTGATGTCAGACCGTATTTCGTGAACTTTCTAATCTCTAATTTGCAACTTATTTACGAATAACTAGGCAGTGAAGTCTTCAATTATCCTTGGTCAACTTTTAATTGCATCTCAATAAGAAACTGACTGCTCGTATTCTGCAGGAGGTATGGGGATTCGGAGGTTATTTGATCTTTGTGCAGTTTCACTGGCAATCATCCTGTGCTTGGTGGGAATCTGTCGCAGACAAATGCTCAGGCGTCGTGTGAGGCTCTTGGCTGCTGTCCAACATTGAGATCCTTGGACTACAAGTTGGCAGTACAATTTGGCAAGAAAATTTTGCACTTGGGACTTTATGATGCCATGGAAGGAGGGTTTGCTTGCATTTGCTGCTCCTGTAGTTTACCGTGACAACCCTACTATGTTAGGTAACATCATATGCTAGGATCTGATACAATTTATGAGCATATATCATTGTATGATAATATCCACGTTACTGCAGATGTATATAACTAGTATGAAATTTCAAGAGTTGTTCATTGTTCAGTATACTAAGGCCCTGTTTGGGTACCTTGCCTTTTTGTTTATGTTTTCAGTTCTAGTTTACTGATTCAGTTTCCTCCGTCGGCCTCCGGATTAATAATTGATGTGCAATATGCTATGAAACGGGCTTATACACACTTTATTGCATTCTTTTTGTTTCATTAGATTTTTTCCGTTTGATAGTCGAATTTCCAACAAAAAATCTCTTCGATTTTCATCTACTCACTTGTGTGCTCATACAGCGACTCACCGCGGGTGATTTTTTGTCTCCAGATGCTTCATGTCATTCATTAACAGCGAGTTGATGACTAGTCTTAAAATGCGCCTAATAAGAGGTAAATACAAGATGTTGGTGTTTACCGCTTATCCATGCTTTCAATCACTAGAGGACTAAGCTGACGTCATAGGTTTATTTTCATTTTCCTTCGGTCAGTTCAATTTTGTCTGTGTGAAAACCTATGTAGATATTATTACCCACGGAGGTTTAGGGTTAATATCAATTATATTTGCTATTTGTCGCAGATAGTGAGTACGTCCTTTGACCGGACAAAACACTCTTAACAAAATGACTTATTTAGCCCCCACTTCTTATGTTTATCTCATTCGTCCGCCTTATTTATTATTTCCAACCTACTTTGGTCGGGCACCCAAGGGCCCACTATGGGTCCCGTTGTGCGCGACATGTCACCTTAGTCAATGATCAATCCTTCAAGGCACCATAGATGAATTTGGTGTGCCTTCCCCCTTTGTGGGGGTTGGCCACCTTCCCCTGGGGGGGGGGGGGGGGGGGGGGGTTGGCCACCTTTTCCTTCAAGGGGTCGACCCCGTTCCTTCGCACTAATTCAAGCAACATATCGTCTGCCATCGCGTGCACGCCATCTCCGCGACACCCGCTGTCCATGCCCGTGCGCCATCCTCGGGCGCCCGTCACAAGCTCTTGTGCGCCGACTCCGCGACGCCCTTCACTCACGCCCTACTTTGTGACCCCTGTCGCCCGTGCACCGATTCCGTGACCCCATCGCAAGTGCATCGACTCCGCGACCCCCGTCGCCCGCTCGCCGACTCTGTGACCCCCGTTGCCCGCTCCTTTCGCCGACTCCATAACAAATGTTGCCCGTGCTCTATTTCCATACCATGCCCCCGGCACTCCAACACTCCGCCGCGGCCATGCTCTGCGCCACTGATACAATCGCGCCCCCTGCTCTCTATCACACTACCGTGCCCCCAGCACCATACACACTTTGTCGTGTCCATGCGCCACGCCACTGATACAGTCGCGCCCCCTAGCTCTCTGTCACACTACCACGCTCCTTGGGTTGGTCCATCCTTTGACCACACCATGCGCACCTTGCCTTGGTCGTGGAACATGCTTTGACCCACTCCCCCGAGTGTGCAGTATCCTGCGGGAATAGGCAACTTCTCAGTGACAGTAGCTTCGCCAGGGAGCTTTTCAACTCCCCTTCTGCCAGGTAGACGGCTCCCTTCTGCCAGGTAAACGGTTCCTCCGGGATGCTACCCAGAGTGCTTCAGCACAAAGACTCACCCGCGGGGATAGGCGACTCCTCTAGGACACTATCTTCCCTGGGGAGCTTTTCAACTCCCCTTCCGCCAGGTAGACGGCTCCTCCAAGATGTTACCTCGGCCCATGGGATATGCGACACTTCCTGGACACTATCTCCGACAGGGTCTCTGCATAACTAGCCTACGTTCCCCGGCATTGGGGGCTTTCGTCGACACCCCTAGGGACTATGACCCCCAGGTCACTCCGAGACGGGAGTAGGTCTCCGGATGGCATCGTGCCTAGCCTGCCTGGTAGTTAGGCGTCGGGTCTTCTCCACGGCTGCCAGGTATGTGGGACTCTGCAAGGGCCTTGGATTGGTGGCTAGATCAAGGGGGTTCTCTAGCCACACCGGCGTTGTGGGAGCCAGTCTTTCTAGATAAAGCGACGCTTTAAGGAGCAGGCCGAGTGAATATGCGATCCGACAATCCGTAGAACACCGGCACCTATGGACCCCCTCGGTGACGTGTCACTCCCGGGGAGTGCCATGTGTCGTTTGATGACATCATCATCTCAACCTCTATAAATAGGTGTCTTGAGAATTCATTTGGAGGACTTCAACATTTTCACTTTCTCACTCTAGAATTCCAGAACTATAGAATTCTAGAGAGAGAAACATAGAGGACCTCGACTCTGGACCTAAACATCAGACTGTGACTGTCGCCGTGAATTCACCTCGCGCCATTGCTCTCACGGCCCAACCATCCTCAGACTCTTTCTGGAAAGCACTTGGTACCAACTTGGCATCTAACTCGAACTGCATTCCGTGTGGTACTTCCACGTCGATTGCAAACTCATTTCCTTGGCATCACCTATATTAAAATCTTCAAGATAAAATGGTTGCAGTTGCTAGGCACAAATTACTTTAGGCATTAATCTTGTTTATGCTAATAAGAGGTATAAAGTGGTGTATTGGGCAAAATTCCATTAAGAGTTTTGAAGAAGATGAAAGTGTGTGGCTAATCCATATATTAAACCAAAGGTCTACTTTTGATGCTCTCAAAATATAATTAGAAGATTTAACAAATACCGTATAATCAGTTCACAGTTTAGTAAAGCCCGTACATACTTGAAACAAAAAATTTTAATTTTAAATATACGTATAACTTTTTGACAATTATCAGATTCGGAGTTGACAGACCGTCACTAATACCTTTAAGGGTCAAATACACGTAGGTATCCTGAAACTACCACAAAGTTTCACTTGAGGGTCTCAAAGTTTAATTTTTACACATAAGGGCCTATAACTCCAAATTTGCAACAGGTAAGGGCATCCTTCTAAATTCCTAACGGTTCAACCCTTTCCGTCAGGGGCATTTTTGGGAACTCATATTTAATTTTTTATTGTAAAATCCCTTGATTTTTAGAACCCTAATCTATTAATATTTGGAACCCTAAAATTGGCATTGTTTCACTCATACCAATCCATGGCCTTTGGAAGTAGATCGGGTACAGCTGGTGGCCTTATTGGCACGGCAGCGAGGGCACTGCCCGTCTCGGGGGTGATGACATCGGCTGGTGCCACGATCTGGCCGGAGAGGAGATAGCCAGTTCGACGACGGATGGAAGAGGCATCGATCAGATCATGCGGTGGAGCCGCACACAGACCTAGTCGGCGCTGTGCAGGTAGATCGGATTTGATGGCCCACCGTTGATTGCCTGCTCCCTGGCAGAGCTGCAGTTGGCAGTGACGGCGAGCTCCGTCTAGGCCGGCAGCGGTCGCCATTGGTTGTGGTGGACAACGGCGATGCTTTTCCTGTGGCTCGGAACGATGACGTTGATTTGGAAGCTGGTAGCGGCGCGACGACGGCGATTAGCGTTGTTGCCGGTCACGGTGGTGACGGCGTGAGTTCGATGGTGGCGCTGCTGGGTCTTTTATTCTCTATCTCTCTCTCTCTTTTTTGTTGAGATGTATCTGCTACGGCGCTTCAGCCCCTTCACAATGATGGTCGGCGGTTCATAGTGCCCGCGGCTTCGCTGTTGTTTTTGCTGGTTTCGAACATCTTCCCTTCTGTGTTTTCCTATAATGTTGGTTCCAGCGGTTTTGCGTCGACGGCGACTCCGGTGGAGTGTGCGTGGCCGGAGTCTGAGCTGTGGGTCTCCACGGTGTGGTGCTGGTGCCACTGTGAGTTATTAAATATGAGTTCCCAAAAATGCCCCTAACGGAAAGGGCTGAACCGTTAGGAATTTAGACGGATGCTCTTACTTGTTGCAAATTTAGAGTTACAGGCTCTTATGTGTAAAAATTAAACTTTGAGACCCTCAAGTGAGACTTTGTGGTAGTTTCAGGGTACCTACATGTATTTGACCCTACCTTTAACCACAATGAATTCACTTAGAGATGTCAAAAGGGCCGGCGTCCTGCGGGCTAACTCGGCCCGACCCGTTTTTGGCAAAGGCCAGGCTGAATTATTTGAGAAACGGGCCTGGCCCCATTGCTCCCCTCCCCCCATTTTTTTTCTTTTTCTTTTTTTAAGTCTATTTAACACAATTTTATTTTTTGACATTTTGGATCTTTTCAGTTAAATTAATAGTTTTTGAGGTGTTATTGAATTCATATGATCAGTATTTTCTTTAACAAACGCAGTGAAGTATGGGTGTGTAGTGACTGTGATGTATTTTTTATGATTTCTGAGTGAGCTTTCATTTTATGTATGTTACAGAATTTGCTTTATGTTCTACGTTACAGGAGCTAAAGGAATAATTATAAAAAAATTATCACATTTTCATTTTATTTGTATTCTAAACATAAATAAAAATTATGTATAATATGTAATTTAAATTTCTTTTTGTTTCAAACCAAAAAAGGTGAATTGAATTCTAAATTTAATTTCATGAAGTGGGTGAAGTGTCAAAGAGTCTTGAAGAATAATCTCATATTTCTTTAAATGACCAAAGAATTTGAATGTAACAGGAAAATATGTTATTTTATCTTCATCTATCTCGTTATTGTTGTTGTTTGATCTACTCTATTTTTCTTTGACATTTACAGGTTTTACACCATATTACTAAAGAGATTGAATTTTGCACTTAAAATCAGTGTGGTGCGGGTTAGGACAACTAGTTTTTGCATTTAATCCGTGATTAATGGTCAATCAACATCAATTTGCCTTTTTGAAAGGGGGTTAATTCGTGAGAAAGTGATTGTATACTCAGTGGTCCGTAAACAGAAACTTTACCCTTTGTTAAAGAAGAAGTCTTTATAATAAGAATTTGGGAAGAAAGGGAAAAAAATTGGATTGGAGCCGGCCCTAAATATTGGGCCTAGGGCTAGGGCTTGAACTGAGCCCATATATCCCATATTTTAGGGCCGGCCCATTTTCATTGGAGACCGGCCCATTGACATCTCTAAGTTCATTGATATCATCTAAAAAATACGCGGCACATATGGTCTTAAAAAACCAATCATAAAAGTCTCTTTAGTTACCAAATTTGTGAAAATATGGGGGAAAAGATGTAAAAGGGGCCTACATTCATTACTATATTATCTTTATCAACTGACTCCAGACAAAAAAAGTATCCAAATTCCCTATGATTACTGTCGGCTCGTTACCAAAATAGAAACAACAGGTAACAAAAGAATCAAATTTGCCATTTTCACACACAGGAGAGAGACAGAGATGAATATCTTGATCCGTGTACAAAATACATTGAGAAACAGACAGAATCGAAACCCTAATTCCATCCAAAGGGACCCAGTTGCCATCACCAAAGCTTGCAATCCCATCGCCGGCATAACTCCCAACACGGAGGAGTCGACGGATAAGAGAAACTCGGAAAGCCCCACAACCTCGACGAGCCTTGCGATTGTAGATTAGAAGGGTGAGACAAACGATGGCCCTCCTGTGGACGATTGCTGCCCTATCTGCTTCGGCAGCTTCAATCACCCGTGCCGAGCCCCTTGCGGCCACGGATACTGCGATAAAGCTTCTTTGTCCAACAAAGTGTTGGTAAAAAGGAACTAAATTTTGATGGATTTGGTGTTCTTGGAATGTTTGTTGAGATGATTTTGTAAACAGTATTGCATACGCTGATGGCTCAATATTCAGAAAAATTTTGGGGGGTGTCACCCTGGTTTTTGGGATGAGAACAATGTTTATTTAAAAATCAATTACATTGATCATACACGCGAATGAAGATTACTACACGAGTTTTAGAAAACTAGATTCCACTTAGTATTAGAGATTGTCATGTCATGAAACTAATTATGAGAAACCGATGAAAATGACCTTGGAATTGACTTAAGCCCGTATTACAATGTCAACCCATGTATGTATCATTCTCGGTTTTCCTCTTTCCCTCTACGTGATTTACCCGCCTCAGAAATCTCAATTGGGTGAATCTTTTCAACAACAACAATTGGTGAAGATAAGAATACTTCTGCTACAACCAGAAAGAAGAAAAGATCGGGAAAGAAAGATCTATAACCGGAGCAGCTAATTGCAAGCCAGTGGTTGCCGGGGGAGTAGACGTCAGTAAAGCCACCACCACAACCACCACTAATTTTTCTGTCGTCCTTGCAAAACCTTCCCAGAGCGGATATCGTCTTCATGACTGATCGATCTGAATCACTTTGCACCTACAGTACAGAACCTAATTTCAAGGTCTAGGACAGTAGGAATCAAGGATAGGCTACAGAAATCTTGAGAGGGGAAGAATTACTGGAGTAGGGCTGGGGAATTTGAGTTCAATGTAGCCGATGGGAGAAACGGTTGGTTAGTCTCTGAGAAAGCGCAAGAGAGAAAACAGTATACAATCCCTACGGCACAAGTTCTACTTCGGTTTTTTTGGTAGCAATGCAGGTAAGGGCATTCTCGGAATACCATCACAAAGAAACATGAAAACCATCAGTTTTTGGTTATATATAGCAACTGTTGGTTAACGAAATAAGGTGAGCGTAAGGCCGCCTATGAGGTGAAATGCATTTTACCTAATGTCGTCAAGCTGTAATAATCCTAAAACTCTTGCTGGTCAATGTAATCAACCCTGACCATTTCTGAAAGAAGAAAGTATAGCCTCAGATACCTCCCACGGAATCCCATATTTGTTGAAAAAACTGTGGGTAATCCATCAGGGCCAGGAGCTTTAAAGGCTCAAGTTGAGTAACAGCAAATTTGACTTCCTCTTGGGCAAAGGAGCATTCACTGATCAGATCGATCTTGGGAAAGTCCGGAGGGTTTGTATCACCTGGACTCTTTGCTCCCAATAGCCATCATGTTATTTGCAGCTTGACCATACTGAAGTCGAGGACAGGGAAAGTTAAGACGGTCAGACCCATAATTGGATGTAAAATCAGAATTTTGGATGAAAACTAACGGTTGAGCAAAATAAAATCTTTTGAAACAGGAAAAAGCCGAGTAGCAATTACAACTGAAACTGGAAAGACTCTGGCTAAAGAACAACGAAGGGACAAGTGAAAGTTCTACTTTTCATAAAACATAGATCTAACAAAGTGATCAACCTTCAATCTGCCTTGGCCTTAGCTGGAAAGTGGACTATTACCTGATACTTCACTGTGACGTTCTTCTCAATGACAGAAAAGCTTAATCACGGAATCAGCACCTGCAATGAATAACCAGGGCTGCCTTGGGTGGAATTTGCAGTCCATCACTCCTGGAAAAAGCCAAGATATTGACTACATGTCAGCTTAAAGTCATCATTAAGTTATATTACATGACGACCAAAAAAGAAGCCTTGACTCGGGATATACAATGAATCAATTGAAAAGTTATCGGCAAGGGCTAAATTGTTCAACTTCACACTCAGCTACCTACCTTCTATTTGGCGAACACAACCAAGGCTCATTTGATACTTAAAATGAAAAAATTGCGAACTAGACCCAACAATTTGGTTACAACAATAATTAAAACTCATTTGCAAAACTAGCACTAGTGCCGACACGACAAAAGGTAGGTAGATAAAAAAGAGCTAACCTCGTCCATTTGCGCTTGCATGCCCTCGAAGAATTTCCAATGGAACCACGAGTGGGTTCTGGTTTAGATCTGAATATACCATGCCATGAAAAATGTACGCTGTAGAATCATCGGAACATGATGCAAATAAAGGATAGGAACGATGGAAAGCCACGCTGTTTATGTCTTTTGAGTGACATCTGGAAATATGGAGAATCACATCAAAAGAATTGTCAGAAACAACACAAAACATATAATATGAAAACAAATCAACTGTATGCACTCATGCAACTGAGCATACATGTGCCCAACCCCAAAAGTGCTTGAATTCTAACTACTTGGGGATCCCTGCCCAACTTTTTGCTCAATCTAATGCAACATCCTATAAACAGAATTTCATTGTAAAACATGCAGGTCATGTATGTACAGTAAGCATGAGTCGTACGCATACTCATTCGTTTGCCCCTACCTTATCTTTGTATATAATGCACTAGTGACCGTTTTTATTGCTTCATCCTACCGATATTCTCATTATGAATTCTAGTACTATGGCCAAGGTTTTCAAATCTGGACCACAGAGTCCAGAACCATTGGTTCAACCACCTGCACCGTCACGCGGTCTAATTTCTGGCCGGTTGTATACTATAAATCATGTACACCTAAAAACCGCCAAAAACCACTTTCGCTATTGGTGAATCACTGAATCGTATGACTGGAGTCACAGTCCAACCGGTAAAGTTCAAACTTATGAAGCCCATTGACTTATCAACTTTCTGGCCATGACTTCTATTCCTGATCCAGCACTTATTGCACTTCTTAGAGCGACATCTGTCCCTTCCCACCTTTCTCCCTCCCTCTCCCCGTCTCGAGGAGAAAAGCCCTCTTTTGAACAACTTTTTGTTTGACTAATTGTCAACACCCAAACAAAGAGTATCAAATCTAGATGTTTTAGATATCGTTAAAATTTCAAGCAGAGTTTTAATGTTCTGTAGTAGCTAAGCAGAATTTACCATCATTTATCTACGACCTACAACATGCCGACACAACCGTTTGACAGTCCTAACACTTTGGCCCGACATGCGATGACTGGTCCGAATTGTAAATATTGACAACAGCATGTCCATGAAAAATTAAAGATTAAGACTAAAAAACTCTTTCTACAAAAATTAAAAACTGGAATTTCTTCAATGCTCAAGAACAGATAGTTTCTACATGTTCAACCATTTACAGAAAATCAAAGTCTCGTTATCTACGACACTACAAAATTCTTCTAATACAAAATTCTCATCGCTGCTTCTGTCTCTAAATTCTCTCTCCTCTCTAGAAAGACAACAGCACCATGCAGTCCTCCACCCGGTACCACGACATCGTGGATTATAATTTTGCCCAAGGTGGCATAGTAATTCCATCTCTACATATTAGGGGCGCGGCTTAGAAGTTTTGTCTCTTTAGTATGGATTGGGTTTCCTTTGTGGTAGAAATCTCCTGGGCTTCTTCTCCACCGCTGACTGGTGTCTGGTGGGTGTTTGC
The DNA here is from genome assembly GCA_033070095.1 of Escallonia herrerae. Classification (NCBI taxonomy): domain Eukaryota; kingdom Viridiplantae; phylum Streptophyta; class Magnoliopsida; order Escalloniales; family Escalloniaceae; genus Escallonia; species Escallonia herrerae. The sequence continues at coordinate 89,479 of JAVXUP010002901.1, forward strand.
TGGCAATTGTTTTTGGGCACCTTAGTTTTCCACCTTAGCTATATACTGGGCTTTTAGGCGAAGCCATGGCAGGTTTTTCATCAGCTGGTGACTTGAGAGCAGGTAGGTAAGTCAGAGCAGATGATTTTGCAAAATGAGCTCTTTGAGCCTCCTTAACTACTTACTTCCTTCCCCTCTTGAGTTCTGACTTGCATATCCCAAAACATGTCAGCAAGTCTCTCACACCTGACAGATGATCCTACTTGAAAAAGGTGGAAACAATACCTCTTGTTGTGACACCAGTAAAAGTCAAAAGAAATCGAACCCATCAAAATCCCCCTTTTGACTAATATGGAAAACGAAATGTCCTTAATAAACCGATCGAGGCAGTAGATAGAGGGTACCAAGTAAGAGGTCAACCAAACAAGAGAATGAACTAAACCGTTAGATATTCTCAGACTTCAACCAAAGGCATGATCCCAACCTAGTGTCCATGTAGTAAGTTACATTCAACCAATTCAAAGGCGTCAACACTTCTCTGCTGCTAGGTTGCCCTTTTCAAGTTCATATCTCAGTTGCCGCTTCTCTATATCTCATTGTCTTTTTGTAGCAGTTGTCTGATACTAATTATTACCTTATGGTCCAGGTTGTGAAATAACGGCCCCTTCCTGAGTTCTTGCTAGTGCAACATCAAGCTTACTTACTGAAGAACACCACATGAGACCTTATCCATTCACACTTCCACTGGGTTTTCCTCAGTCAAAGAGGGGCCTAGAAAGAGAGAGAACCCTGTCCAGGGAATTCTTTCTTGAGTCACCAAGATAGGTACCAACTTGCGAGAAAGGCGGAAACTAACATTAGCCCCTACCACCTACTATAACCGCTAAAGACACTCACAGAGAAATTACACTACCAGGGAACAAAATGGCAACAGAGCCACTAAACCCTGAAAAATGGCCAAGCCAAGAAACAACAAGCTGACAAACAACCTATTCCACAACCTGGACCATAAGATAATAATTAGTATCACACAACTGCTACAAAAGGGGCCGCTAGTATCGCATAGCTGCCCCTCAGCAAGAAGCCGCTGTGTGAAAAAATACCCTTCCAGGTTGTCTTTTTGGTGTCGCTCTAGGAAGAACTCGGGCAGTAGTTGTTGGTTTGACTTGGTGTTGCTCTTCTGATCATTAATTAAATCAGTCCCCTATGCACTGTCAGGAGTCATTCTACTTGCTTCCTCGTATATTTGTGTTACCCTTGTTTCTTGTCTCATCGTATTTGCTATAAATTAAAGCAAGGTTTCAAGTTTCTTGCTCTACTAAAAATTTAGAAACCTCCAAAAACACTTTTTTGAGTTTTTTAAATAGTGATAACAATACCCGGAGTTACTTACTTGAGAATTCTGTATGGCTGAGATGACAGGTCCATGTCAAACCAACACATCTTTCCTTCTCTGGTCCCCACAATAACATTATCACCTGTAACGGAGGCATATACTTAGACAAGAAGAAACTATAATGTTATAAATAGGAAACCAAGGAAAAAGATAATGGTAAAATTGTTTATTCTCTATTTCTTTCCGCAGCCACCATTGTCCAAGTAATAGTGGTTTCTATCAGAGCAAGAGTAAAATAACTTTTGATCGACAAAGATCCCACTTAGTTGAAATACTGCTGACAAGGGGCAGCGATCGCAGGACTTTACCATAAGTCGTCCCTCCACTTCTCAAGCCCTTGACCTAAATACTGCAAATCTCTTTCCTCCTGTGCCTTAATCGCATCGGAGGTATTGATTGCAAAAACTTACCAGTTCCTCTCTCCACATCATCTCGTCATTATTCATTGCAAAATCATTATCCAAAAATTTGAGAAGAAGTTGCTATGCAGAGGCCATTGTTGTTTCATCAACAGTAGCAGCTTTTTGTTCTTAACTTTTTTACTTTGTTGATAAAAGCAGCAGAAAATTGCAGAAAGTTAGAGACATACCACCAGGATGAATGGCAATAGAAGAGACTTCACGGGCCCCCGTTTCAAGCTTCTTGATGAGCTTTTGCTTCAATAGATCATAAACACGAACATTCTTTTTTGTTGAGACGAAGAATACGGATCGAGTTGGATGGAAAGCTGATGAGACTGGAAGCCCATGCAACTTGAAGGGTATTCTCTGGGTAGACTTCTTTGAGAGCTGGTGAATTAGTATTGCTCTTGATTCACGTAACAAGCAAGTTAAGGAAAGGATGTGAATACAAAACAAGGTACTTATGGGCGATAGGAAACAAAAACGTCCTTTCGACTCTAGCAAATAAAGAAACACAATATAAAGTCAACAAAGGTCAACACTGAGTCGTCAATTGATGCGTATTATACATATATATATATAGGCACACACATATACAAATGAGCCTGTGTATACAGTGTGCATGTGCGCACACGTGTGTGTAGAAGCTAAATACGATTCAAAATCACATCCTTTTGGCGGGGAAGGAAATATACAGAATGACTCTTGAAAGACGGAAATAAGGAAGATATAGTTATGAGAAAGATAAATGAGCAAGCAGATAAAACTCCGCCGCCCCCTCTCCCACCTCAAAAAGCACTCATTCGAGTCACTTGGCTCTTCAGCTAACCACATAATACATAAAGAAAGGATATCGGAAGGCATAACTGTTGAGAAGTAGTCTCCTTTCCTATGCCATTCTACAGAAGACACAGTCTGCAAGAGTTCAAACGTATATGCAGTTAAGACGATGCATAAAAAGCTTTCCTTGGGACTTCAGAGTTACATTGCAAAGAAAGAAAAAAATGGCTCAGAACAGCACACGAGTACCTTAAAGTGCTTTAACCTGATTCCCTCGTGATTATCATCTTGATCCCAGCTGACAATCGATGAAATTTTACCTAGAGAAAAGAATAGATTGTGGAAAATCAAGCCATAGTCAGTACATGTGGGAAGGAAAAAACGGAAGTAGCAGATAATGAGGACTGACCAGTGTCATCTGGCGCCATGGACGTTTCAATGTGCAGAAGTTTATTAATCATTTTTCTTTCTTCATCCTCAAGTCCAGCATTCAAAAGAAATACATCAAGTCCCCTGTATTATTATGCATGGATGGCCAAAATAATCTCCATATCAAAGAAAGAAAGGTGGCGTACAAAAAATTTAAAAGACCGATAAAAACTAAAGCATTGGCATTACGCAGAAACCGCTAGAATAGGAATATCAGAAGAAGGATTCCATGAGACGTGGCGGACAGGTTCCCCAAGCTCCCAGACTCTAAGACATCTTCCAGTTTCGACCTCCCATATCCTCACAGTTCCATCACTTGAACCTAGATCACAGGAAATAGGGGCACACATTCAACAGATGCGAGTTCTGTGAAACTAAAGACCTAGCAATATGAGGAATAGTGTCCACACCAGAAGCAATCCACTGTCCTGAAGATTCAGTCGAAATTGACATAACAGGACCAGTATGACCTCTGTACTCAAGATAACATATAGTTGGATAAGGTTTAAGATCTTTCCGACTTGGAAGCTTGGGCTTTAAAGACTCTGGATCAATATTAATCTGCAACATAAATGGTACGACAATCATCACTAGGTCTTAAGAGTTCGAATACTTAAAGAGAGAATAATAAAACTGAAATTCGGATGACATGCAAAAAAGTTCTTTTTACTTACACGTTTTTTCCGGGCCCTAGGGCACATGTACAGATCCAAACAACGTTCAAATGATTCTATAACATAGTTCTCGTATGCTGGAACACTTCTCAATGATGTAAACCTAAGCAAGTGTAAATGGATTACGACTCTGGACATTCAGATAATAACAAGAGAAGCAAGCGAACATGAATCAAGAATAGGCCAGGCATGTTACTGTTTCGGAATAAACTTAGGCCGGTCTTCTTCAAACAAAAGCTGATAAGAATTAATCTCTTCTTGGGTTGGAATATATTCCAAAGAAGGATTGTACGATTCCTCGTGGCCTGAAAGCAATTTTTGAATCAACACATAATGTCCATTTACATGTTAAGAAAAGTACGAGAGAGGTAAAAAATTTCAGGAGTAAATTAACTGCCCAGAGTAGAGCCAGTCAATTGGCATCAGCCCAAAGAAGATGGATCAGTGTAAACCTGGCAATTTAGGCTTCGGAGCAGGAATATATGCCAATCCATGACCAGCTTTTTCCATGGAGCTAGAATCATCTCCCCACAAATCATATACACCTGGTTTTTCTTTTGGCTTATCAAACTTTATAAGTCCCTTGCGAATTGCCCTGACAAGCTTAACAACCTGTAGATCCACAGGTAACTCAAAAGATGAAAGTTAAAACCATATTTCCTTTTGATATATATATACTAATTCTGCACAAGTACTCGCATCTTCGGCTAGTTTAAAGCTTGAGTAACTTACAACAAAATGCATGATTGACATTAACCACTTGAACAAATAGCATGCCAGCATTGAACTTAAGATTTCGAACAGCGTAAAACAAGAAGCATTATAATTGTCATTGTCAGAACCTGCTTAAACTTTTACAGATTATCACTTGGCTCTCATAAGTTTGTACTAAGGGTTTTTTCCCCTCATATGAAGAGTTGTTTGAAACTTAATAAAAACAAGAAATCTCCTTTGAATGGCCTTGCTCTTTATTTACTCGTATCTTATTGAGCCTGCTTTTTAGGAAACACTGAATATTTCAATACCCCCTTCATCGAGAAAGTTCACAATAATTAGTTGGCAAATACAAATGATAAACAAAGAGGGAAAAAGCTACAAGAATACACCTCAGAAGACCCTTACATTGCATCATTAAGAAGTAACTAGTCCCAATATCATTCATTACCTTTTCATTTTCCCACTTTGAAAGAACAAACCGGCGCTTTGGTTCTGGTGCACTAGAAAGCGGGTGCTTAGCATCCATCTTGAACCAATCAATATAAGGCTGCATTGAGTAAAAAAAAAAATTAAGAAACTTCTTCAAGAAGAAAATGAGGTGTCAACAACTTGCAAGAAGATGCGTCAGCCTGATAAAAAAAAGTACATTAAGAATATATACAAGAAACTGCATACCGAATATGGATCAAAGTCTTTATGCGGTGCTTTTCCTTTTAGCACCTTACATATCATTTTGACTTCTTGTTTTGTCAATTGCACTACCTCATCATTAGGCTCATCCATAACCTTGCGCCTGAATATAAGAAACAGGAAACAAAAACAAGGCTCTAAAAATCTAACCATGCATAGGAAATATATTCTACATGGACATAAGAAAAACATCATAAGTAATTATCCTATGATTTTTTTTTCCCCGCACTAGACCATTGCAAAAAGTATGCTCGTTCTCTTCCCCCACTCAGGCAGGACTTGGAACAGACACACATATCTCGCCAAACATGCCACTTTAGGTAGAACAAAAGAGTAGATCCTAGCAGGCCAGCCACCTCTAGTAAGGTATAAGCTGGACCAATCTTAGAGACGTAAAAGCAGACCAGCACCATTAACTAACATGAAAGCTGGAACCCAACTGAGAGACATAAGAGAAAGCACATTCAGGGAAGATAAAAGCCCCTCACAAAAGAGGGGTAGAAAGCTGTCCACCCCACCCCTCCTTTCCCATGCCTTCTTTCTGATCGGGCATATATCTCTCTTATGTTGCTAAGTAGCAACTCTAAGGTTTATTTATGACTTTGCGAGGCTCTGAAGTACTTGTTTGAGGTTCGCAACTCTTACATAAGTACTTCTCTTTCTCCCTTTTTCTGTTTATTTTCCTTTTCCTTTTTACTTCATTTGGAACTATAGTAAGTTTTACTCAACTAGTGTTATACCACCGGCATAACTTGTTAACGTCATAACAACAAGCTTAAAATATGTCATCCTATAGTTCCAAATGAGACCATACCCCCGCCCGTTGCAAGACTTGAATAGCATAAAGGAAAGGCAAGAATTTGTGTATATTGAGTGCCATGTACTATACATGGGAAGCTTGGAATGTCAGTATAACCTCTAAGTTCAAAGAAAAGTAACTTGACAAGCACATAAGGTAGTAATGTCAAGATTAAATCATCACTTTTTAACTCACCATCCATTTGGATCATCAGCACTGGCCAGAAATGAATCTAGTTTATCTTGTCTCTCTTTCTTCTTTAATTTTTTCCCAGAAATGTTGTAACCGATATGTTCCTCATCCTTGTACCACTCGAAGGGAACATCCCCAATTGTGTTTCGAGGAGCAACCTAATCCAGCAGAAGTTTGAGAAATTGAACAAAGCAACTTGTCGCCGCAAGAAATCCAGCTAAAACACCAAATTAGTACTACGAGGCAAGTCTACAATTTGTCAATTTATGAGTAAACCAACATAGAACTGACTTTTGGTTTACCTACCATTTCCTTGCCCCGCTAGCACCACCAACAAAACTAACACGCACTCGCAGCACACACACACACTCTTATTCCAACAAGGTAGAGATTCGCAACAGACCTCATCTTCTGATGAATCACTCTCCTCGACTCCTTGAGCGAACTCTTCGCTCTCACTTTGGTCCCCTTCACTAAGATCACCACCACCATCATTACTTGAGCCATCACCGTCGCTTGTGTTAGCAACCCCCTAGCATTATCACCATATATATTTATCATAAAACACAGCTTAGCACACAAAAAGATTGAATCCATATTGCACATTGAAAGAGCAAATATTTAACTGAAAGGAACTAGATATGTTAAACATTAAACAAGTAGTTCTTTTACCTCATCTCCCAAGATGTCACTCAGCCCAGATCCCAGTTCTCTCAATGTGCGATCAATTTTAAAGGAGCCCTGGAACCAAAGAAGCTATACAATCAAACACAAACTTGGTTTGGTACAAATAAGAAATGTGCATACCAGCACAAAATTTTCAGTACAGACCTAATACTGTATCCTAATAGGTAAACATTTCATTAAACAAGGAAACTTTGAGGGATGGCGGCAATGGAACCTACATAAGCGCAGGTATAGGCGTGGATGAACCAAGCATAGACCTAGTTATATCTATACAAACAACGCCGTAGCCTCATTGAAAACACAAGAGTGTAATCAACAAAGAAAACTAAAACCAACACCATTCCAGCATATCAAAAGAGAAACCATCTCCTCAATCACCGCATAGCAGACATAGAAAATGAGAAACTCCACATACAGATAAACATACAACGTACAACATCATCTCAAGATAGCCCCCAAGGACTGCCAACAAAGCAAAGAACACTAACTAAAGTAACTTAACTCATTGATTCTAAGACCATCCTTCGACGTTCGGACACACACCTTTCTTCCATTCAGCTAAATGATACTTAAAAGATGCCACATTCCCTTCCCAAAAAAGTACCTCTCCCCAGCCAAGCCATTGCTCGGTGTCGGTGTCTGGATCGGATACGTGTGCAAGTTTCGTACTTGCTATTTTTGAAAATTTCAAGAAAAGGGGACGCGGATCCTTAGTCAGATACGGACACAGACACGGACACGGACACGGGGGCACGTCTGAAATTATAGGATTGAGTATGAATATTAAGGGTAATGTGAAACGTTATGAATTTTACATAACATTTCACATGGGTCACATTGGAGCTTTTACTTAATTTGGGCTGTATTCAATAGTTGCATGAAATATGGAGTTGAATATTATATTTTCCCCAAAAGAAAGAAGGAAAAGAAACAAATGAACAGCTCATCAATTAAAAGATAGGTCAACAGCCTGTCAGCCTCCCACCCTATTAATAGGTAGAAATAACTGAACAGCTCATAAGTTAAAAGATAGGTCAAGAGCCTGTCGGCCTCCCACGTCATTAAAAGGTACGTCCTCCTCCTCCTCCTCCTCCTGCTCCTGCTCCTCCTCCTCTTACTCCTCCTGCTTCTCCCCCTCCTTCTCCTCCTGCTCTGATGCTTCTTCTCTCTCCCCTCCTCCTTCTCATCACCTCACGGACCAGATCTGCAGCCCTTCTTCTTTCTTTGAGCTTCTTCCACCATCTTCTTCCAACGGACTGTCAACGTGGCGCATCCATCCAGCGAACGAAGAGTCTGACAGGGACAGCGCACCCGTGTCCATGTCTGGTCGTGTCGAAACTGCCCCTTCACCCCAAAGTGAAGGGTCCATGTAACATAAAGCGATTGCATGCTCGATGCCCAGAACTGGGATCGAGAAAAGAGAGATTAAAAAGTAGGAATACGGAATAGAGAACTTCTCTCGAATCCGTTTACCACGTGATCTTACATCAGCTCAGAATTTTATTCACCCCTACTAAAAGTGTCTCATGTATCGTCTTCCACTCATCTAATACATGAATAATAGAAACCTTCCAACACACCACCGCTCATTGTCTTCAGGCATCTTCTCAGAGCCTGTCATGGTCAAAACCTTTCTGCTGATCCAAGCAGTATTGAAGGTGGAGGTAGAACCCCCTGTCTCCACTGGACCCCGAATCTCTTCCTCCTAGATAAAATAGGAAATTCCAATTACAGAGCTTAAGAATATCCAAGTTTTCATCGACTCTAAGTCTCTCATCTAAGCATTCATTGGCGAGAAGCACCTCCTCCAAAACCTCTTCTTTCTCTGCTACAAAATATTTATGTGTCTATAAGATGACCCCATTGACTTCAAAAGGAAAAACTAATGGTTATGATCAAATAGACGGACCTACAGTATATATTTTCTGGGCTGCCTGAATTGGTGCAAAAGGGTCTCTGGTATTTTACACTTAGAACGTCGTCTTGTTTCATAAAAGAGAAGCCAAAAACTCTAAAAATTGAAGCATCTCCTTATCAACGAAACCATGAATTGTACTCAGAGACTAATTTATGCAACATGAGTAAATGGTATAAGGATTATGGTAGTGCCGATGCTCCTTTCAGTACCCCAATTTCATAAACCATCACATCTCCATTATCACTCACCAATGCTGAAAGAAATGCCTCCTGAAGCTCTATCCACGCTGCAAGAAGATGAAGCCTTTGGAATCTCTTCTTCCTAAAAAGGACACTAACAACATTTGCATGCTTATAGAGGAGCCACAGAAAATGTTTGACACTGGTTTGGTGGTCTTCATTGCTAGCGCTCAGAAGCAATAATGTACAAAATAATTATCTCTTCTTGGCCGACTAAGTGACAAAAGTTTACTGTTCTTCCCATTTTCTTCCAGTTCCTTCTTTTCGGTAAGTCGGACTAAGATCGAGTTCTGTGAACCTTTTGTTGGAGAGACAAAAACAAAAGAAAATGCACTGGAGAATTGAAAATTTGGGACCGGAAAAGATATGCAAGAAGAACTCAGTACTTCAAATCTGTGTTACATGGACTCTTCAAAATGTGTGCAATACCCGTGGCGGACGCTCAACACTTGGACATGGATATGGCATATGTTTCCGACACATCTTATAGGATATGCCACTAAGAATACTATCTTATAGTGTTTCTTTTAGTTCGTTATTGCTTTGAGATGATATCAGTTTTGATTAAGACAATGTGTGTCGCATAAAACACCTGGTTAACTAAGGAACAACTAAAAAATTAGTAATAGATGGAAAGATTTTGCCGTGTCCCCGTGTCTTGGGTTTTGAAAATCAAACGAATCCGACACTTGAACACTTACCCGACTCAGACACTCATATTGAGTCCATTTATCATAGCTTTAGATAATCCTCATTTTGTCA
>JAVXUP010002902.1:0-99009 GCA_033070095.1 Escallonia herrerae
CACACAAAACAACAAAGTACAAAAACTTAACCATTTCACAGCTACTGCCGTGAGGCATTAGTCCCTTCCTTGGCCAACACATATACATACATGCACTCTACCTACACAAGATACACTAAAAACTCACTTATAGACACACACACTGCACTATATACATACTTACACTAAAATCACATAATACACACTCAGGGCCATGGCAGCCCTCTCACGCACCTCAAACACTAAACACATTCCATAAAAGAATATGGTAGAAGGCTTACCGGAGATATCTCATTTCGATCGCCGGATCAGAATTGCAGGATCGGAATCGTCGCCAATTTCCGCCCTTACTCTCTCCTTCTATCTTTCCTTTTTTTTCCCCAGTAATTTCTTCTTCTCTCTTTTCTGTCGTGCCTCTTCTCTTTTCTTTCTGTATTTCCTCTCCACTTTTGTTCCTTTCATTTTCTAATTGCCTTTAATCTTTTCAGATCTCCCCTTCGCTCGGTCTCTGTTTTTCTCTCTCTGTTTTTTATCTGTAACTCTCTCTCTCTCTCTCTCTCTCTCTCTCTCTCTCTGGTAGTGGCCATTACGGCTGAAGGAGCCTTGGGCGGCTGCCAGAGATATTGCTATTTATTTATACTCAAAATGAAAACCCTTCTCTTTTGTCACTAAATCTTTTGACCCAAATTTTATCACCGAGAAAATGGTCTAACAATAGTTATATAAAAATAGTTTATGTGTTACGCTATCTCGTGCCACAAATCGTCACTATTAAGTTCGGCGCTACTAAAGAAAATTTTATTGTCGATTAAAGTATAGTGAATGCTAAGGTAGATAGTTCGCCGCTAAAAATATTAACGCTAAATATAAGATATAAACTTGTTGCTAAAGTTTTTTAGAAATATCGTAAACGGCAATCGTCACTAAAGACCTCAATCCATATTACCTGTAACTGCTATCACTATGTTACAACTTATTGTTTCCAAAAATTTGTCTCTAAAGATCACCAAGATTAATGCTCACCGATTCGTCACTGAAAATTTTAATTTACCCGTTAAAATATATCGGGGTATTACATTCTCCCCGCCTTATAAAAATTTCGTCCTCGAAATTGAACGTGCCTGAGATTGATGTCCTCGATATAACTCTTAATCATGTCTGATTTTCAGCATAAACGGTAACACATCGAGTACTGATAGACCTAGATATATTTAGACATTTGACAAACCACCCAAATGCAATTTCAAACCTCTTCACAAAGTGTTTTCGCTAAAGACCTATAAGCACTACACTTATAGATTTGCTCTTAACACACTTAAACCCACTGTTAAAGATTACTTCAAATATCAATACCCTTTAATCATAAACTCCACCGTGCTAGAACATCTTAACATTTAACTATGTCTCCACTTTATCCCATTAAATCGTGTAAATGGTCGCCAAAATGCAAGTAAACTCATACCAGGCTACCGTAAGCCTAATTTGGTACCAGAATATTACATTCTCATCTTGCTAAAAGAATTTCGGCCTCGTACTTCACGATACTTACATTGCCTAAGCACTGCTTTTTTTTTTTTTGCTACGAAATTCTCAGTAGCCAACATTACTTTCAAATTCCCAAGCTCTCTAACCTCAAGATCGAGACAACATTCGCAATCGTCATCAAATGCACATATAACTTAAAAAAAAATCAAGAAAGCAGCCTCAACCATGTCACCCTTGCCATATCCTTTATAAGTTGAAACACCTTATAGAATAAATAAGACTGTATTGAACACATCAACTTAAATATAGCCAATGACTTACCTTAGATCCATATATTTGGGCACAACCTAGTTTTCAATGTCAGAATAGCCCATGACACATATCACATTAAGATTCAGAGTAGCATACCTAACTTGAACAACAATTGTTAATGTGCCTCTATTCCATTAATGTAATACATATTTCAACATTTACCCAAAATAATTCTAAGTGTTCAATCCAAAGGGCGTGCAAGAGGATTATAGATACACCTGAGGTTCAAAAATCATGTCTCAGACTTTAATAGATCAGCGTGCTTGAAAGATATATCTAACTTAACCTTCAGGATAATGCAACCCTATCATGAATAAGGCGCCAGCTAATCATTATAGTAAGACACTTTTCGACAATCTGAAACAGCCTTTTCACTATCATTTCATATACTGCCTCATTGGGGCCAACTATACATCTCAATCTCCAAACATCAAAATGTATGCACATCATTTACTCTTACTAAGTCTTTCATAACAAAAGAATAAACTTATAGGTTTTTTTTTTCAATTCATACTTACCCTCGTGAGATATGAGTCTAGTCTTTGACTTCCACCCAAAGTGCATTATTGTAGAATCAAGACTGCCTAAGAACAACACCCACTATTTTTTTTTCAGATCGAATACACTTAAATATGAAACTAATCTTTATCAACACCATCCAGCTAGAAGAGCCAAATTTAGAGTTTACGGATCTTTATTTGGTACTTAAGATCTTCATTTCCCATCCTTCTGGTAGCTCAAAATATTTCTGACCTAAGAATCTTGAGCAGCTAGATCATTACTTAGGCTCTAAGCACTACGAGGCCCAACCTTGTCACGCACTTAAAATAAAAGTCGCAATTGCTATTAAAGTTCTTAAAAATGATTATTAACCCTACTATAGCACTAGCAACACCAGATATATACAGAGAATCTAAATTCATAATAGAATAGTCACTATAAGACCACAATTAAAGAGATCTCATCCTCTTAATAATCCACTTCAAAAGAAAAACTCAAATGCAGCGGTTAAAACAATTACACAAACCTAATCTAATCAAATTACTCACATACATGTAAAGTTCAAAAAAAAATTGAACTATAAAGTTCAGTTATTATAAAGAACTTTAGGAACTCAAATGCTCCATAAGTTTTGGTTCCAATCAAAACAATGTCAGCAAGTGACCCTCTACACTTCGTCACGCAACTTTATTTTTCCTAAGTATCAATTGCAACTTAAAAGTGCTCTTATTCAAAGAAATCTTGTTCTAAATAAGCCATGACGAGATAGGAAAATTTTCACTTAGCACTCTAACTATTGCAAAACTTCTCCGCACCTAAATACATGTTCCCTGAAATCCCAAACATCATTGTTCTTATTAATTAGGTAATGCTAAGAGCTAATCTATCAACTCATCGCTTATGCTTTAATGGTTGTAGAACCTCACGACAAGATTACAATGAAGTTTGAATTTCAGTTCTCGTAGTCTCATACCATCATATAGGTGATCAAAATTTACACTTATACAAAACTACACTTGGAGTCATGTTTATACTCTGCAAATGACATTTCGCTGACATATGAGACTAATTAAAAGCTAAAGTTGCCATGTCATTGACACGCTTCCAACCTAATGCATCAACCATCTTATCAACCTTATAAACATAACAATACTTGCTCAAATTGCCGACATCAAATTCTAGAGTTGTACACCGCAAACATATTAGTACCTCAAACACATGGTTACTCAAAACAGTATCCAGTCTAACCTACCTATCTGTACTCCATTAAATACCAAGACCAGAAACTTAATGTCTAAAGCCCGATTTGACTTGTATTGATGCAACATCTTTGAAGTTTATCAATCAAAACTACGTGATCTTCTAAAGATACATATATTTTCCATCTATATTTATTAGTTTGACACCAAAACCTGTATCATCGAATAACCTTCGAAGCGTACTACTTTGACTCAGTCAATATGGATAACCAATCTCTTTGAGCACTTACACCTAACACCAAAGACTGGAACTCTAGCCGCCACGCATTCGTTGCACACTCTGATGCCTAAAAGGTAACCGGTTCAAACTATTATTAAGTCCATCATAGAGAAAATTATTATCTTAAAAGTACCTTAAAATCTAATTCTTCACACATATATTGCGCACCAAAGTTGAAGTCCTCTAGTTACATACCACTTGTATCTCGATTTGATAGATACTCAAGGACACCAAAATATCATCAACTTATAGTTCAATCATCCTCTTTGGTTAAACCTTTGAATTCTAAAGGTAAATATCATGCATTCCACTATTGCCTATCAGCCCAAATCTCAATCTTATCCCAAAATCTCAACCTTTTATTAGAACATACAATAACTTGTCAAAACCTCATCCACCTTCCCAAAGTCTCATCTCAATCACAATTTATCTTACGCTTAGGAGTCTACAGAATCTCATAACCTAAGCTCTGATACCAACTGTAACATCCCGAAATTTTTAGAACGTTAACACTCGCTCGATCAGATGCACTCAGACAATTATGACCTCAAATCAAGTAATTTAGAACCATCAGTCAATCAGAGCAACTAAACCATTGAGTAAAATAATTCTCCAAATATACTGTCATACTTGAAACATCAATTCTAAGTCAAAATTTCTAAATAGCAACACTGACCCACGCAGGGGTTCTAATGACTAAGACTGAAACCGTTCTCATTCAAAACAATGTAATGTACTTAATTTATTAAGTTACACACTAATCCCCTCTCAAGGGCTTAAATAACTAACAATGAAAATGCTAATCAAATCTATAATCAAGCTCATTGGTTCCAAACTCTTACTGACGATTATTTCCTACAGAAGGGAACAAAAAAAAGGAAGAACAACATAACCAAATAAGAAAACACAAGATTTATGAGAGAACTCAAATCCACTTTGCACAAGTCAGATTTACAACGCTCCCTCACGTGTATCTCTCAACTATTTTCCTACTCAAAGAAGGACTCTTTTTTCTTTGCCTACCTAAAGAAAGACTATCCTCTCTTTCCTACTCAGAGAAGGACTCTCATCTCTTCTTTGCCTACTCTTCTCTCTTGGACTACTCAAAGAAAGACTCTCATCTCTTTTTTGCCTACTCAGAGAAGGACTCTCCTCTCTTGTCCTTAAACACAATACAAGACACCTTACTTATACTTGGAGAAAACAGTGATCTTCTCTTACCAAGAAATGTGGGACAAGATGTCTTATACACTAAGGGTCAAGTTACAACCTTCCTTGAGTAACCGATGTGGGACATAAATACAAGATATATATCAACAATCTCCACCTTGGCTTGTATTAACAAACCACTCCATGAGAAAAGTGTACTCCACCTTGCATCCCCTTTAAAGGTAGGAATGCACTCCACCTTGAACTCAACAAGAAAGAAGATGAATCAAGCTCAAGCAATGCTTGAACTTCTCCGTCGTTGTTGCCTTCGTGCCCATATCAACTACGTAGGTCCTTGGCCCTATCTGCCGCTCACTGTAGCATAGTGTTGATCCTTCGTCTAGTTGTAACACTATAATCCCCTTAGATGCGTCATCCCCATCCTTGGGCACTAACAAGATGATCCACTCTGGTTGGCCTTCTTTACCCACCATCATCATTACATGCAATATGGATTGAGCGTAGCGCTCGACTTTTCCATGAAGTCCATCCCAAGCACCACCCCAAGCTCATCCATGTCGATGATGTTGAAGTCGGCCTTCCATGTCCATCTGCCGATCCTCAAATTGACGTTCTTGACGACTCCCTTCGTCGGTCGCTCCTCGACATTCACAGTAGTGAACCAACTCTCATCCTTAGTTAATTTCAGCCCAAGCCACTCGGCAACCCTCGGACTCATGAAGTTGTAGGTGGCCCCGGTATCCACAAGCGCTTCTTTATTCTTTCCGAAAACGTCCACTGTTGCGTAGAGGAAGCCTCGTCTCTTCTTCCCCTTGGCAGCTTCTTCCTTTGACTTTTTCATGAACGCATTGACCATCTGTAATGTTCCTATGCATGCCTCCCCATCGTTGTTAGAAGAATCTCCTTTACTGCTTTTGTGCTTTTCGAGGAACACAATCATCTTGCCCTTGTGCGGGCAATCCCTCTTGTAATGCAGACCTGCATAGTAGAAGCATCCTCCTCTAGGCCCTACACGAGCCTTGTGGTCACGAGAGTCACCATGCTTGCAACTTCCCTCGTGCTTCTTCTCCTCCTTGTGATGGTGGTGATGTCCCTCGTCCTCACTCCACTCATCATCGGTTGCCATGGGCGAACCACTCTTTAACCTACCATCTCCCCCATCTTTGGCACGCTCGTGCCTTGGAGATCTCAGCCTCTCATATTGCTTGAAGTCTCCTAACCTCTCGACAATTGGAATGGCGAAAGCCATGTCATGAGGTTCCTTTCGCTGTAACTCTGTGGCAACCCAATACTGTAACCCGTCAACAAAGAAGCATAGTCGCTGCCCCTCGGACATCTCCGGTATTTTGAGCATAAAGGCGAGTACTCCTTTACATACTCGCGGATCCCTTTTGCCTCAGCTGTTGAATGTTGACCATCAATGCTATCCAGATAGAACTGCCTTTGTAGTTCACGCTTGAATTTCTCCCACGTTTTGACGCCGCACCCATCCGTATAGCAGCGCCTCCACCGTAAGGCAGCTCTATCATTAAGGTACATGACCACCGTCTGGACCTTCTCTTTCTCGTCATCGATGTTGAGGGCTTTCAAGTATCGCTCCAAGTGCCAAAAAAGGTTATCCACCTGCCTTGCCTCTCTCACTCCATCGTACGATCTCGGCTCCAGCATTTTCTTTCTCCTTGGCTTCACCGTGATACACTCGTGCCTCGTAGCTCTTGTAAGCTCATTCTTACAGGCACCTAGTTCTTCTTGGAGCTCCATGACTTGTCCCTTGAAGTCCTTGTGCCTTGCACCTCCCACTCGGTGAAATGGGCGACCCTTTCCTTGATCAAGTCATCTAGCTCCTCTACGAACACATTGACTTTCTGTTCTAGCACAGGTAATCGACTGTCTACTTCCAAGTCATATAATCTATTGAAGATTAGCTCCACCTAACTTGCGATAGTCCACTGTACCTTCTCCTCTTCAATGTCGAGGGCTTCAAAGTACCGCTCTAAGTGCCAAAAGAGGTTATCCACCTGCCATGCCTCTCTCGTTCTATTGTACGATCTCGGCTCTGGCATTTTCTTTTGTCTTGGCTGCACTGCGATACACCCCTGCCTCGTAGCTCTTGTAAGCTCCTTCTTACAAGTAGCTAGTTCTTCTTGGAGCTCCATGACTTGTCCCTTAAGGTCCTTGTGCTGTTTGCACCTCCCACTTGGTGAAATGAGCGACCCTTTCCTCGAGCAAGTCATCTAATTCCTCTGTGAACACATTGACTTTCTGCTGCACAGGCAATTGATTGTCTACCTCCAAGTCATCTAATCTACTGGAGATTAGCTCCACCTGACTTGCTACAGTCCGCTACAAGTGCTCTCCAAGTGCCTCGAGCTCGCTCCTCATGCAGGCATCCCCTGTCGCACTGCTCAAATCTTTCACCATGTTCTGCAATATGCCAAAATTCGTCTTCCCATCAAATTTTCATAGGCATACTTCATGGTCGTGTCTTTTACATATTTATCCTCTGAAATTGATTTCAATTTTGCCCAAAAATAAACCCGGAAGCTCTGATACCACTTGTTATGAAATTGCTCTAGATAAATATGTATAGAACACGATAACCAAATAAAAAAACATAAGTTTTATGAGAGAACTCAAATCCACTTTGCACAAGTCAGATTTACAACGCTCCCTCACGTGTATCTCTCAACTGTTTTCCTACTCAAAGAAGGACTCTTCTTTCTTTGCCTATCCAAAGAAAGACTATCCTCTCTTTCCTACTCAGAGAAGGACTCTCATATCTTCTTTGCCTACTCTTCTCTCTTGGACTACTCAAAGAAAGACTCTTATATGTTCTTTACCTACTCAGAGAAGGACTCTCCTCTCTTGTTCTTAAACACAATACAAGACACCTTACTTATACTTGGATAAAGCAGTGATCTTCTCTTACCAAGCAATGTGGGACAAGATGTCTTCCTAAGGGTCAAGCTGCAACCTTCTTTGAGTAACCGATGTGGGACATAAATACAAGACATATATCAACAACACACAATGACAAAAACACACATTCACACACACCGTACACCGATCTGCGCACACCCACACAGAGACATACATACACCCTCTGCCCACTGGTTCCCCCAAAATTCCTCGTCCTCCGACTATAAGGCTACTGTTGTTCGGCATTCAATATCTGAAGACACGCCAACACCTATTCTTTAAGAAATTTCCTCACCCCAGCCCCGTACCCCACCTCCCACCCCCCACCACCAAAAATCTGGTATGCTCAAGTTCGACGGTGACCAGTCCATCGACATCGACGAGTGGCGACAAACTGCTCACACCCTTCCACACAAACTGCCCCTTACCACCCCCAAATCCCTAACCAAAACCTTTTAACGCTTCCACCACCACTCCAAGTACTACATAGCCGTCACATATGGCAACCTCTAGTCCATAGTTATTAAAGGCGCAGGCGCACCTAAGGTGCAAAAGGTCCCTGGAGCCTAGGCGCAAGGCGCAGGCGCGCGCCTTTTCGAAGCAAGGCGCAATATTAAAAATAAATAAATAAAAGTGCATTAAATAAAAAAATTAAGTAAAAAAAATTTAGAACATGACAATTAACAAACTTCTAAACATTAGAGAAAGTTTCAAATACCAACATTCTAATTTACCAAGCTTCTAACAATAAAAATAAATTCTGCTTTTAAAAATTAGATCGATCTCAATGGGAATGGGCATAATATAGGGACTAAAAATTCAAATCTTTTCTCAAGATTGAGCTTTGGCCTTATGAACAATATAAAGTGAAGCTAACAAATCAGTTAGGTCTCCTAATTTAGCCATGTGTACTCTTTCTTCAACAGCTTTTACAGAAAGGTTAATGTAGTTGGTGAGCAATTAGCGATAAAAAGTGTTTTATCGCTAACAAATTAGTTGTGTTTTATATTTTAGTCTTAAAAAAAGTGTTTTGACTTGGTAAAGACAAAAAGGGTAAAATAATAAAAGAGAAATCAACAGTCCACATGAAGACAAGAAACCAAAATCGAACGGTTACACATCGTGTGCCTAGCTTTGCGCCTCCCGCCCCGCTATGCGCCTAGCGCCTTAGCGCCTGGGCGCACAAGGCGCGCGCCTTATTGAAGGAGCTGCGCCTAGGCCTAGGCGAGGCGCGCTTTGTGCGCCTAGCTGCGCCTCGCGCCTAGGCGCGCGCCTAGGCGCGCCTTTAATAACACTGCTCTAGTCTAAAGGCAACCGATCCCTCCTTACACTGCTAAGAATAGAGAGGATATATAACTGCTCAGGATTATTAGGAGCAAATAGTTGATGGATTAAAAAAATGGAAATGAAATTAGAATTACAACATTATACCTGATGACAATTGCGCAATTAAGTTGATCGTACATCTTGTAAGCCTGATGTATCAAATAAGAATGGTATGAATTAGTGATTGCACCAAAAATACTATTAAGAAAAGAGCATACAGAAGGAAAAGATATTTGCTTTGAAGCGTATGGACGAAATGAGAACATATGGAGAAGGTATGAAGTTGAAAGCAATTGAGAAGGAGGCAGTTATTGGAAAAGAATAAGAAAATGTGTAGCTGGCAGTTGTTTTGGGCTAAAACAAAGGAGATAATGGGCTAAAACTTAGGGGAATGAAATGCTTTATTATTTTTCCTCAACCAATAGATTTTTTACACCTAACTATAGTTATTAAGGATAATTCAAAAATTCTAGAAAAATGGATTGGTACTTTGGTGGACAAAGACCTTGCCAATCGAATCCTATTATATATAGTATAGATATCAACGAAAACTATATTTCTCATTGTTAAGTCTTAAGCCTTGAACACCCACCAATGACACCATGCACACATTCACATTTTCGCCTTCCTTGCCCTATCAACACATAGCACCCCTCTATACCCGTTGACTACACACGCACGCTGTTTATGTACACCGACACATCACACACATACACATAGTACACACACAATACACATAAACATATACACTATAACACACACTAGGGCACACACTTTACACCCACTTACACATGCACTGTATTCACACAGCACTTTGCAGATACAAACACTCGTATTTCTATACGCACACACATTACATAATGCCCTGTATATATGCACACAACCCACACTACACACACTCATCCACCCATAAACACCCAACACATATAGCACATGCACCACACACCATAACCCCAAACCACACTGTCACGCACGCACAGTACCCTAACATATGTAGAGTACACAACCATTATACACATACAAGCACTACTATACCTTCTTTACGTACATTGTCTGTACAACCATATACACCTACCTGCACATACTCACCCACACCTATACAACAGTGCCCCCAAGCACCCTTATTACATACTAATGTCCAACCATACCTACACCTACACAATATATACACTGCCCAAACATACGCATCGTATAACCACTAGTGTACACACACAAACTACCAGAGACCACAATCACACATTCATACACATTCTACCCACAGCTACTCCATCCTAATGTAAACACAACACTTATCAACCATTGCAACCAACATGATCCCACATCAATCAACAAGGCCATAATTCTATCAACAATCACTTCAAGAGAAGACTACCCAATCTGATTACTGGCTACAAGGTTGAACCATGACTCATTTGACAAATTAATTATGATTATGCTCACGAGTGTATGGAGGTGGTTGTGATTGAAGTGGGCAAATTAGAGGTGGTGTAGTGGGTACCAAAAATAACTGGAGGTTCGGTGGTGGTACAGAGGTGGTCTACGACAACTGTTGTAACGATAGCAGAGAATAATCGTTGGGGCGATCGGGAATAGGGGATATCTATGGTGATCGTATGTTGGAGAGATTGGCCATTGTCCAAAGTCGTGATGGCCATAGCGGCCATCAGTAGTCCATGATTGGCCATGGATTTGGCCGAGACAGTGGTAGCACGATGGCATGACGATGGCAGCGTGTATTGGTTATCGTACGGTGGTCGTGGATGTAACACCCCAGAATTTTCGGAGCCTTAACCGATCAATCGGTCATATCCTCAAATATCTAATCAATTTAATTCCACCAAAGAAACCCAGCAACATCTAGGTCAGAGCTCTACAAATAACTCAACTGTCTCAGCAAACGTTTCTCATCATAAAACAATTGTAAAGTACTTAATTTATTATGTTATGCATTGGTTCCCTCGCAAGGGCTTAAGTAACAAATAATAAAAATGTTAACTAATCCAAAATCAAGCTCATTGTTCCAGAATCTTACTGATGATTATTTTCTGCAAAAAGGAATAGAAAAGGGAGTGAGCTTTCGGGAGCTTAGTAAGGTTGCTCAGATTTCAATAGAGAATACATACGATTAGAAAAATTTATATCAATGACAACATGGGAAAGGACAATCTCAATATCTCAATTTCGGATTTCAATAAATCCACTTTCGATTTCACTGAAACAATGCAGATGATATTGGACATGAGTACAATGCAAAGCCACACAGACAATGTAGGGTAACACTTAGCAAAGCCATGCATGCAGTGCTTACTAACAATATGGTGACATATGCACATGAACATAAGCTAGACCCTTAGGGTACTAGCATCTGCTGACAATAACAGACCATCCTTATATCACTTCCGATACAGACCATCCTTATAACTACTCAATACACTAACTCATGTCAATATGTAATTATTGATGATGCAATGATTGAGTCGATGCAAACCGAGAAACAAATATGCAGCATCGAAAAGGAATATTCAATAAACATATAAGGCTTAAAGCAGGGTATTAATGATGGCAATCGATGCAATTTCATCACAATTATAATTGAGTCCAATGGAAATATCAATAACAATTCAGAAAGAATAATTATGATGTCGAATTGATGAAATAGGATTTCGAAAGAAATCCCTTACCTCGATTTAAGCGCTGAAGCTAAAAACGCTTTCGATCAAATCTTCGAAGTTAACCTAGGTTGGCAAAGTCATTTATCAGAATACTATCCATACTACTATATTATAATCCTAATATAACTATCCACAGCATATCCATTTCTCTACTTGGAAATGATGAAATTCGGAGCGGTTTCACACACGGCTACTTAAACCGAAACTCATTACACTCCTCGAGAATTAGAAATATCCCAAAAATGTTATGATGATTCATTAAGCATTATATATAGCTTAATACATCATATGGAATAAAAATATAATTTTTGAATATTTTTTTATTATTTTTAAATAAAAATAATTTCTTTAAATACACTAAAAACTAATAAATTGCCATAATTGCTTCTAGCTGAAAATAAAGACTCATAATTTTTATACAAAACTTAGTATACGTATAAAAATTATAGAAATAAAAAAATTTAAAAGGCACTAAAACTATTTCTTTATTTTTTGTTTTGCTAAATTCAATGCGATACACAAAATGATACTAAATCAACTCCAAAAATTACCAAATTTTTACCGAGTCTTTATTATACTGTAAAAATATTTCTCTAATTTTTTAAAAACATTTTCATTGGTTAAAAGGCTCAAAAGAATTTTATAAATCTAAAGTTACAAAAAATAAAATAAATACAAACGATTTCAAAAAATTATAGAATTTTGCCACAAATCCTAATATAGCCTAAAGTATCATACTGTAAATTTTCACATGCTAAAAATCTCTGTACACTATCATATGTTCGCGTCATTCCAACGCTAACCAGTATACACGCTCACACACGGCTCTTACACTTCTATTCCTTAACTTCTCTTCTCTTCTAAACCTACACCAGTAGCTTATGGTCCTCACTTCTCTCTAAAAACCCATATGCACACACTTATATATAAATATAAACACTTATTACATATAATTATAAATGTGCCCATTGCCATGCCCCTGTCTCATCCTCCTTCTTTCATTTCATTATACATCTATAATATAAACTCCTTCACAGAACTCTCTCTCTCTCTCTTCACATCTTCCAAACCCATATGATTTTTCATACCCACTGCCTCACGGCAGTGGGTCTATCTTTCCCACCCCTCCTCTTTCTTTACTTCTTTAACTCACACACATATATACAAATACACTATACACATCGCTCCAATACACCCAAACAACCAACAGTTCCAACACTCCCTCATCCAAGCCTTTACCCATCAGTATACACACACAAAAAAAACACAGGCACACACCTATATATACATTTATACACTCACTATATATATATATATATATGGGAAAACGAATATGTGGCTAGCCTTAGGCAGCTTGCCTAAGGCTAATGCTAAAACTACGTAGTTTTGAGTTAAGAAACTTGGTTTTTATTTACTTTTCTCTTTCCCTTCATCCTGTTGATCGAGACTCTCTCTCACACACACAGAATCTCTGCCCAATCGCCGGCCAACCTCTATCACTGGTGACCTCACAATCAACTGCCACAGACCACCAATCATCAGAAACCGTGGCCACCACACCGGAACCCACAACTGCCTGTGCTACATCATGAAATTGCTACGCGATTGAGCATCAAATAAAAAATTTCCACCATTAAGTCGCAATAAAAAGTAAACATCAGATTTTTTTCATCTTCAGCCACTGGTAACCGAATTTCACTGCAAAAAAGATCTGGTACAGTCACCTTCATTATCTACTGGCTCCATCGCCGGCGACAGAACATTGCTATCGCAAATAACTAATTTGAGAAATTTAGTAATGATTAAAATCTAAAAATTCTCAATTTAAGAAATCCAATCAATATTAGGGATGTTGCAATAAAGGCAGTTGGAGCGGCAGGGTGATCAGTGCAGCAGTGTGGCAGGGGTGATCGGGGTGATGCGGTGGGGGTGATTGGTGTGGCGATGGTGCGATGAAGAGATGAAAATCAGATTTGGGGCGGCTGTGTTGTCTCTGGTGAAAAAGCACGACCGACAAGGGAGGCAGGCGAGGGGGTGAGGCGACAGTGGTTGATCTCGCCGGAGAAGAGAGGCTTGGCAATGGTGGGTTACAACGTTGACGGAGAATCGGCCGGCGATGGAAGCTGGGCACCGACAGTGGCCGTCGTTGGGGGTTTCTGTATTGGCCTATCTACAGAGCATGAGAGATAATGATGGCGATAGAGAAAGTGACGGGGAGGGAGGAAAAGACAGAACATATCAGTTTTGATCAAAACGACGTAGTTTTGGCCGCTAGCCTTAGGCAAGTTACCTAAGGCTAGCATTAAATTTGCTTTTCCCATATACATATATATATATATATATATATATATATATATATATATATATATATATATATATATATATATACATATATATATATATACATATATATATAGATATGTATATATATAGATATGTATATATATATCTATGTATATATATATGTATACATATATCTATATATATATATGTATACATATATATATATATATATATATATATATATGTATGTATACATATATACATGTATATACATATGTATATACATATATACATGTATATACATATATACAGATATATGTATATACATATGTATATACATATATACAGATATATGTATATACATCTTGTAGCAAAATATCCCATTTTGTTAGCGCTATCAACGGATCAACTCCCTATATGTATATATACATATATATGTATATATGTATATATAAATATATATATGTATATACATATACGTACATATATATGTATATATGTCTATACATGTATATACATACATATATATATACATGTATATACATATATGTATATATATATATATATATTTATTTATATATATGTATATACGTATATATACATATATATATGTATGTATATATGTATATACATGTATATACATCTACATACATATACATGTATATATATATATGTCTAAACATGTATAACATATATATCCATATACATATACATATATATATATATATATATATATATATATATATATATATATATATATATATATCCATATACATATACATATATATATATATATATATATCCATATACATATACATATATATATATATATATATATATATATATATATATATATGTGTGTGTGTGTGTGTGTGAATATATACATGTATATATATATAGATTTATATATATACATGTATATATATGTACATGTAAATATACATGTATATCTACATATACATGTATATATGTGTGTATATATACATGTATATATATATACATGTATATTTATATACACATATATATATATATATATATATATATATATATATATATATATATATATATGTATATGTACATAGAAGTTTATACATATACATATATATATGTATATACATATACATGTATATAAACATGTATATACATATATGTATATATACATATTTGTATGTTTATATACATATAGATATGTATATATACATATCTGTATGTTTATATACATACAGATATGTATATACATATATATACATATATGTATATACATGTATGTATATATATATACACACATGTATATACATATCTGTATGTTTATATACATACAGATATGTATATATACATATATGTATATACATCTATATACATATATACACATATATGTATATACATCTAAATATACATATATACACATATATGTATATATACATATATATGTATATATACATATATATGTATACATACATATATATGTATACATACATATATATATGTATATATATATACATGTATATACATATATATACATAGACATACATGTATATGTATATACACATGTATAGATATACATGTATATATAGAGGGAGCTGATCCATTGATAGCGCTAGCAAATAGAGTTAAGTTGCAAGCGCGATCTGACCGTCCATCCTTAAAGATGGACGGCCCAGATCGCGCCTTTTTCGAAAACTGTCAGTCGTCCCCGACATAGTGTCGCGGACGAACTTTTTTACCTTTTTGCCCCTCCACCCGTCCGCTACACTGTATCGCGGACAGTCCAAATATTTTTTTTACGGTTTTTTTAAGTTCGTCCGCTACATAATGTAGCAGACATTTTTTTGGCAAAAATACCCTCATGTTCCATCCGCTACATTATGTAGCGGACGAGTAGGCAGGCACTATTTTTTTTTTCTGTCCTTTCTCTCATTAAAATTCTGACATGGTTCTCTCTCTCATTTCTCTCGTCAATTTCTGACACACTCTCTTTCCTCTCTCTCTCTATCTCTCATCAATTTATGACACTTTCTCTCTCCTTTCTCTCTCTTTTCTCTCACCATGATTTCTTTTATGGGTTCTGGATGTAGCACAAATTTTCATAGCATGGATCTTGTTCAGCCGCGAAGAAGAGACGTCGAAGAGCAGCGCCGGAGCATTCAGGCTCGAAGAAAAGGCATTCAAGTAATAGTGCTACTGCCTCATGGCAGTGTCCCTTTGTTCATTTCTCCCTCACACACACACACATGCACTCTCACGCAAGGCAGCAACCTGATGCTACTCCCCTCTCCTTTTTTCAAACACAGGTGCACTAATCCCCTCGCCCTCACCTCATCACGGCATCCATGGCTGCTTACCCACTTCATTAGAGCCCGTTTAACCCTCTCTTTCTTACTTTGTTTCTGCAAACTTTTATCATTTAGGTAACCATACAAACAAAAAACATTATCTGAAGAAAAAATGTTTCCAAAAGGCCAAATTCACAAAGACAAAGCAGAACATGAGAGAAAGGACAGAACAAATGTTTCCCAGAACTTTTATCCCATCTGTGCACTATCGAGACAAAGCAGAGAAACGAGAGAGAGAGATGTCAGAAGGACAATGAGAGAAAGGACAGAGAAAGAAAAAAAAAATAGTGTCTGTCAACTCGTCCGCTACATAATGTAGCGGATGGAACATGAGGGTATTTTTGTCAAAAAACATCCGCTACATTATGTAGCGGACGAACTTAAAAAAACCGTAAAAAAAATATTTGGACCGTCCGCGATACAGTGTAGCGGACGGGTGGAGGGGCAAAAAGGTAAAAAAGTTCGTCCGCGACAGTATGTCGCGGACGACTGACAGTTTTCGAAAAAGGCGCGATCTGGGCCGTCCATCTTTCAGGATGGACGGTCAGATCGCGCTTGCAACTTAACTCCATTTGTTAGCGCTATCAATGGATCAGCTCCCATATATAGATGTATATATATATATATATATATATATATATATGTACATGTATATGTATATATGTATATATATACATGTACGTATATACGTACATGTATATATACATGTACGTATATACGTACATGTATATATACATGTATATACATATGTATACATAAACATATATATATATATATATACATGTATACATATACATATATATATATACATGTATATGTATATACACATGTATATATATAGATGTATATATATGTATATACACATGTATATATATAGATGTATATATATATATATATATATATATATATATATATATATATATATGGATCGTGATCCATTGCTAGCGCTAGCACCCTCCGCTACATAATGTAGCGGACGGCCAATTATCGTCCGCTACATTATGTAGCGGACGGCCAAACAGCGCTAGCAATGGATTACGATCCTATATATATATATATATATATATATATATATATATATACATGTATATGTACATATATATATATATACATGTATATGTACATATATATGTATATACATGTATATGTACATATACATGTATGTACATATGTACATACATGTACATATATATGTACATACATGTACATATACATGTATATATACAAGTTGCTAGAGTTATCTGGCTGTCCACGGCCGAGAATGGACGGCCAGATCGTGCGCCACGGCTAGTATTTTTTTCACTCGTTCGCTAGATAATGTAGCGGACGGTAAATTATCGTCCGCTACATTATGTAGCGGACGACCAAACAGCGCTAGCAACATGCTAGCGCTATCAATGGATCACGACCCATATGGGGTATGGGAGCCGATCCGTTGATAGCGCTAGCAACTTAACCCAAGTTGCTAGCGCGATCTGGTCGTCCACGGCCGAGAATGGACGGCCAGATCGCGCGCCACGCACAGTATTTTTTTCACCCGTCCGCTACATAATGTAGCGGACGGTAAATTATCGTCCGCTACGTTATGTAGCGGACGGCCAAACAGCGCTAGCAACATGCTAGCGCTATCAATGGATCACGACCCTATATGTATATATATATATATATATATATATATATATATATATATATATACATATACGTACATATATATACATACATATATATATATATATACATATACATACATATATATGTATGTATGTATATGTATATATATATATATGTACGTATATGTATATATATATATATATATACATATATATACAAATATATACATTTATAGAACATATGGCATTTGTCTAATAAAAGGAGACTCTGTCTAAATTTGTTTTCAAAAAATTGATTATGCTTACACACGACTTAGCCAGATCTAGATTGATTATGCTTACTCAAGAACTTTCAAAAAGAAATTTTTAAAGAATTTAACTCCAAGGTTTTAAACAAAAGTGGGAGCGAGTCGCCTTGGGTAGTTGCCGAGTGAAGGCGTTAAAACCCGTTAGATACATATATATATATATATATATACATAGATGTATATGTATACATATATACGTAGATGTATACATATATATACATCTATGTATATATATATACATCTACGTATATATATGTATACATCTATGTATATATATATATATATACACACACACATACATATATATGTATATATATACATATATCTACATATATACATATATGTATACATATACATATATGTATATATGTAGATATATGTATATATATGTATATATGTACATATATGTATATATGTAGATATATACATATATATGTATGTGTGTGTGTGTGTATATATATATATATATATATATATGGATCGTGATCCATTGCTAGCGCTAGCAGCGCTAGCACCGTCCGCTACATAATGTAGCGGACGGCCAAACAGCGCTAGCAACAGTGCTAGTGCTAGCAATGGATCACGATCATATATATATATATATATATATATATATATATATATATATATATATATATATATATATATATATATGTATGTATGTGTGTGTGTGCGCGTGCGGGTGTGTGTGTGTGCATGCGGGTGTGTGTGTGCGCGTGCGGGTGTGTGTGTGCATTCATTGCTGCCTAGCAGCCCACACACCACGGCATGCGCACACTCACACTTATGCACACATTTTCAAACATGCAAGAAGCATACAACACACCAACTCACGGCTGAATTTTCAACCCTTCACCACCCCGCACGCACACAGTTAAACACACAAACTGTACCCATTTATCTCTTACACACCCACTGTCTCACGACAGTGAGTCTTCTCCATTTGCTTTCTCTTTTCTTATTCACACATACACACTCACCTATTACACTCTTACAAACACACAAATACCCAAATTTATACACCGTGACTACCTTCCTCAACCACACTCACACCTTCTTATGGACACACACACACACACTCACACACCCAAAAACCCACACACCCGTCACAGCTACTGCCCCCATGCCAGTAGCTTCTCTCTTTATTTCTTTTTATAAGGAAAAGTTTATGCAAAACAACTCCTGCCATGAACCCCCCCAACATGCATGGGCACACACAGTTTCACTCTCATGTACCCGGCTGTTTCTTCCATTTTCTTTCACACAAACATCACATATAAACATACAACATCCCCACAAAACTCATTATACACATATCAACTCTCTGATTCTCACATACTACGCAACAAAACTCACGCACACATGCCCATTGCCTGTCTCTCTTTTCTTTCTTTCCTTTTCACTCACCACTTCATCTCATATACATATATATATATATATATATATATATATATATACATATATATATATATATATATCTATATGTACACATACATACATACATATACACATACATACATACATACATATATATATGACACATATATAACATTCCCGTTCGCAGGTTGCACCACGGAAGCCTATTGCGCCTCTCATAAGCTCAACAATCACATAACACACACCATGCCACTCACAGAACTCACGCACGCGCGCGCACACACACACACAGCTACCGTTACGGCAGGCTGCTCCATTCCCTCTTCACACAACGCACACAGAGCCCTCATTTCAACTTCCACCCAAACCCATTTCTCTTCTTATTATTTCGTTCATACACACATATATAACTTATACACTGATCTGTACATATATATTTATATATCATAGTCACACATATGGGCAACCACCCGCACCCATACGCACAGCCATGGCAACCCAAAGTTGCTACCCGTACATCCAACCCCTCATAGCCCCCTTTTCACATGGAGGAACAAGGTAATGAAAACCCACAAATTTAACTACCAACAGCCATCATCTCATGCTATGTATGTATGTGTGTGTGTGTGGTGTGTATACACACTTCATACAATTGTTTCGAATTTGCGATCTACGGCATTTTTCAATGTACAAAAAGAAAAAAAAACTGGGTTCTCTTTCACCTCCCCCTTAAGATGTAATAATGTTAAACATTAGAGAAGAATGTTAAACATAAAAGCTTACCAGACAAACCAACTCCGATCGGCGAAAAACCTTCTTGATCTATTTCCTTGTCCTGTTCTCCTCCTCTCTAATCCTCCTCTGTGTATTTTTTACTCTCTCTCTCTCTCGATTGTGGCTGTGACGACTGAAATGGAGCCCTTATTCGGCTGCCGGAAGTGCTATGCGCGTGCGTGTATATATATATATATATATATATATATATATATATATATATATATATATATATATATATATATATATCTGTGTGTGTGTGTGTGTGCGCGCGCGCTAAAAAAACCTTGTTGGAAAAATGTAAGAAAACCCTACTCCTCATTTGTCGCTAAATCTTCCTACCCAACCTTATTATTGCGGAAATAGCCCAATAATAGAATATTTGAGATGAATTTTATGTTAGGAAAATTATAGGGTTGTTACGTCATCTCGTTTGATGAATTGTCACTAAAAATATTTCAATGCTACAAATTAATTCGTCGCTAATATACACGTCGATGTTAAATAATAAAATATATCGTTGCTAAAATTATATCATTGTTAAGATAAATTTAAATTTGTCGCTAACAATACCAATTTATTTTGTGGATTATTTTAGGGTTCGGGGTATTACATTCTCCCCAACTTATAAAAAAAATTCATCCTCAAATTTTACGCACCTGAAGTGTCAAAAAGATAGGGATAAGCACTTCGCATGGCCTCATCTGGTTCCCAGGTAACTTCCTCAGTAGTGTGATTCCTCCACAGTACCTTTACTAGCGGTATCACCTTGGTCCTCAGTATTTGTTCACGTAGGTCTAATATTTTCACTGGTACTTCTTCGTAACTCAAATATGTCTGACACTACATGACAGGGAGGATTTAACGACGAATTTTTAGCGATGGAAGAAATTCCGTCGCTAAAAATCATTTCAGCGACGGAAAAAACCGTCGATAAAAATCCGTCGGTAAAACTTTTTATCGATGAAACACTCACTACAAGAAATTTGTCCTTTAGCGACAAATAAATTATCAACGAACTTAGGTTCGTCAACAAAGGTAGATAAAACGTTGACGAATACTGAGTTTGTCGATAATAGTCCAATATTTCTTGACGAATGCATTTATTCATCAATAAATCATTATTTTTATCGATGAATTTGTTAATTTCTCAAAATATGTTCAACGAGAAGTGGCCCCGGAAGGAAAATGATTTTTGGCCCTTGTTTTGACTTACTTTTCACATTTAGCAACGAATATAGTTCGTCAAGAAAGCCGAAAATAAATAAATATACTCTGCTTTTCGCTTTCTTTATACCGCCTCTCTCTCTCTCTCTCTCTCTCTCTCTTGCGTCTCTGCTCGATCTAGTGTCCGACATTCTCAGTCTCACTCTCGCGTCTCTCTCTAGCCGACGGGCAACGGCTACAGGGGCTCTTTCCCTCTCCCTCTCCCTCTCCCTCCCTCAAATCAAGATATGCAAAGAGAAGACCGGCCTGAGGAAGGTCTTCAGTTCCTCCTTGTTGTTCTAGATCCGAGAGAAGACCAGCAAGTGACCGGCGACAGTGGCGGGTGACCGGTAGCTCTACCGGTGATCTCTTCCTGCTGCCACTACTCTCCTCCACTGCCGTTATGCTGCACTCCGCCGTTACCACCTCTCTCTCTATCTCACGGTGCCGCCACAATATCAAGTATGACATCCTTCTTTCTGTTCTTTTGTCAATCACAGACACCTCCAAACCACACTTCCCTTCTTCTTCTCCTTCTCTTTCTTCTCCATTCAACCTTGCACACAACAAGAATAAGATATAACATCTATAGTCAATTGGTTTCAGATCTCACCGTCTCTCTTCATACAACATCAAATGTTGCCCAGGTATCGTCTCTTTCTCGCTTCTCTTGTTCTGAATTATTTGTTTCTTCTTCTCTTATTTAAACCCTTTTGCTGTTTGCAGTCACTTTGTTCATTGTCGATAAGAATTGCCCCAAATTTGATCTACCTTCTCACCTTTATCACCAATCTTAGTTAGGGTTTTTGATGTCTCACACGTATATGTCAGGTATCTAGTTTTAAATTCTTTATCTCTAATTTAATGTATTTCTTGGAAATTTAGGACCAATCATCTAATTTGAGAACCAATTTGAGATTACTGTAATTTGCATCTTTTTGTCAATGACTCAATTTTGCATTTTGATCAATTTTATGAGCTCTGTTTTTGGTTCAAAGTTATCAGTGAATAGCAGAGAATATCTGGGTATGCCTAGTAACTTGAGTGAATTCATCTCTATACGTTCATTTAATTGTTTATTGGTTTAAGTTACTTAATGGGTTGTGAATGTTTGCATTGGATTGAGTTTGCAGCTGATTAACCCCATTCTTTGTAGGCGTGTAGTAGCTATTACACAGAAAAAGTAGACAATTCTCTACTGGTTTAATGCTTAATGTTAAATTGTTAGACCAAAGGTTATTAACAAGTAGACAATCTGTAGCCTAAGGGATTAGACGAAAGGGGTTAACAAGTAAAACTTTGAGCTATTTCTAGTCATTTAGACATTGTATAGCACAATGAACTTATTGGGATGACATACCATTTTTTAAGTTTCTAAAGAGACGACTGACTTGGTATCATTGGGCTAGTCAGACCACTAAAGTAAGATCTACAAGAATCTACAAAAAGGAACTACCGGTTGATACTAAACCTGAAGACAGTTCGGAGGATTAGAGATCAGGGTGAGGATGTGAAGTGGCATGCCTTGAGGTTGAATACAGGGAACTTCTCTTGGGGCAATGAGGCTGTGACACGAAAGGCTACACTTTTGGATGTTGTATGTAGTGCATCGAACAATGAGTTGATTAGGACCCAGACCTTAGTGAAGGGCGCAATTATTCAGATCGATGTTGCGCCATTTAAGCAGTATTATCTTCAGCATTATGGCTTGATGTTGGTTGTGAAAAGAAATCTGCTGGTTCTGAAAAAAAAAAAGAAGGGCAAGTATTAGAGTCTTTGTTAAACATTTCAATATGTTGCATTATTTAGTGGTTTTGAGTACTAAAGAGGACTTCGATTTTGTAATGTTACGCCCAAATAGTTTAGACATGATACAATCACAAAATTTGTCATATTAAAATGTTATACTTGTTTTTCTCCCCTATCCTTTGGCATTAGAGTACATGCATAAACAATATACATATCTTTTTTTTTTAGATTCTTCCGTAAGATTCTATTTTCAGTTCTTAAAGTGACTTTTCTTAATGGACTGTATAATTTTTTACCAGAGGGGATATATCATTTCTACTTGCAACAATTTTTTTTGACTTGCATCAATTCTATGCTCCTTATGTACATTTACGGCAAAATGTCTAGCAGCCTTTCCTTATTATATACCTCTCTTGATCCATCATGCATGAATTGTAAGACCAGTCATCAGCTAATTGTTGGTTGGCTGACAATCTACAATTCTTTTGCATTTTTTTGTCAGGTGTGACTTTGAGATGCCAAGATTTGTAATGAGACTGACTAAGCTAGTTTATAAAGTGCTTGCATATATTCATTTTATTACTTTTCAAATATATCTGTGAATTGCTACATTATGGTGTGCTAATTAACTGGTTCAGAGAAGGCTGATGCTGCTCCGGAGGAGACAAAGAAGAGCAAGCATGTCCTAAGGAAACTAAAGAAGTGTAAAGAAAATCACTCGCTTAACCCACTTGTTGAAGAGCAATTTAGCACTGGGCGCCTGTTGGCTGCTATTTCATCATGGCCTAGCCAGTGCGGTCGTGCTGATGGGTATGGGTATTTTTCTCTGTAAGTGTTTATTAGTTTTTTTTTAGACTTAATTGTATCTCCGGGTGAGACCGAATGCAAAGTGCTCATTTGGTAATCATACTTGCATTTTATGTAGTCTGTTATACAATTAAGAAAGACCATAAGTACCGGTTTCTTAGTTTCCCTGAGATGGCAAAAGAGATATTTGCAGATGAAGCTTTTGATTTTCTAAGCTTAGATGGGTATTTTTGAGAGAGTATGATAAATCTCATGCTAATCTCTGACTGATTGAGCAATAGGATGCATACTTTTCAATAACAATACCTCGAACACAACAATCTTGTTGTGGCTTCTCAAAGTGTATCGGGAATATGATTCATTTGAGCATAACAATCTGTTTCAGACGATGACCTAAATTCTGAAAGAATAAAGAATTTACAGAGGATTGTGATCTTCTTAATTTTGTACTCAATTCTTGTTTTCTTAAGGAAACATGTTAAAATATTGTTTGACTTTCAGTGGTTGCATAACTATAAATATGTATAGCTACAAGCATAACTCCATAGACTTCTCTCTTCACAAATCTTGAGTTCTTGTGAAGTGGGTGGTGGTTGCACAGGAGAGATGAGGGCTCATCAGGCAAAACTGAACTGTGGCATCACCATTCCCCACCTTGGTTTTGGCACTTACTCCTTTGAGAACGATAGAGACACCACTAAACTAGCCATCCAAATGGCTCTTAAGGTACCATCAGGCCTGCTCTCATATTACCTTCATACTCATTTTTCCTCTCATCTGCAATTGCAGATAAAGTGTTTTGCGTGCCTGCACATGAACTTGCGCGCTTGTTCCGCATCATTAGGTGTATATACCTTGTGAATGTGTCTGATTAACATCTGTTACATGTGTGCAGATGGGTTACAGGCATTTTTGATACCACGAAAATATATGGTTCTGAGCCGGCTATGGGAACTGCTCTAAGAGAAGCTATTCTCGATGGGAGAGTCGAGTGAAGTGACATTTTCGTGACGTCTAAGTTGCGGGGAAGTGATCATCATGATCCAGTCTCAGCAGTCAACACTCAAGCAAACTCTAAAGTAATCATATTTGCAGGCTCTTACAATGCAATTCCATGGGAACAGAATATATATCCAGTTCTCTTATATGACGCTTCTACTTTCTCATGTTGTAGGAATCTTGAGATGGAGTATGTTGATGTGTACTTGGTGCACTGGCAAGTAAAGTAAAGCCATGGGTTGCTTGTGCTGTTCCAAGGGAAGATGAATTTGAACCTCTGGACCTGGAGACCACGTGGTTTGGGATGGAGAAATGCCTTGAGATGGGTTTGTGCAGGGGCATTGGTGTGAGCAATTTCTCTTGTAGAAGATCCAACAGCTTTTGAATTTTTCCTTTGTCCCTCCTGTTGTTAATCAAGCACGCTTTTGTATTTCTTTGGCATAGCTCGTGCATACCAGTAGTATTTGTCAAGCTTTTGGCATAAGCCTAACCTGTTCGGTTATCGTGTTAATTTTTTTTATAACGTTGATTTTGGGACAGGTTGAATTGCACCTAGTGTGGAGGCGAACAAAGCTAAGACAGTTTTGTGGGGCATTGGGGATACATGTAAGTGCTTATTCATCACACGGGGCACAAGGAAACTGCTAGGGATCGAATGCTGTAGTTGAAAACCCGACCATCCAATCCATTGCTCTCAAACACGGAGCAACCCCTGCTCAGGTCAGTCACAGTTCTCCCATCACAATACTGATTCTTCAATCCCGAGAGTTCTAATACAACCCATTTTAGCATATATAAGGACTTTCTTCATAGCTTTGCATCAACCGTTCAGAAAAAAGACATCTCTAACGCTTCGTTACCTAATAAAGAAGTCAAAGACGTAGATTTTTTTTGCAACAATCTCTTTCGAAGTGTATAGGGAATATGATTCATTTGAGAGAGTGCAAGATGATGATAGATAATTCATTTACTACAAGGACCTGAAGAGGACCTGAAAAGAAGAGGAAAAAATACTAAATTCTGAAAGAATTTACAAAAAGGTTTTGCTTCGTATACTCTCTTCATCTCTCTCTCTATATATGTTTTTCTATATGTACGCCTTTTTTTGCTTATGTCCCACTAACATCAGTTTTCCCCACTAAAGAGTTGCAGAGATGTAGAAAGAGAGGGGGTGGGGGTGGGGGTGGGGGTGGGGGGGTGGTTACAGTTCTAACATGCGTGACATGATCATGTAAGATTGTAAGTGATATACCCCGGAATTCCAGACTCACTGCTGTAGTATACCATTTATTTTTCACCTTTCAATTTCCACTATTTTAATATTTGTTGATTTGCATTTTTTTTATTCGTTTAATCTTTCCACACTCCATTTCTGAACCATTTTTATTTTTGGCTCAGTTCACTGCGAAATGGCAACCAAGAACCATTGCTCATTCTTACCCTATGTCTCTTCTGTCTTGGATGGTATACAAACCAGATTTTGATACACACATAATTGATGATTGATTTAATTTTAATTTTTTGGGGTGTGTGTGGGGGTGCTACATGAATTGGGACTTAACTAGGTTCTTTTACTAATGATACAGCTAATAAATTGGAGCGGCATTTCTTACAACCTAGCAATGCTAATGGTCATTATTCTCTGAGAGGTACTTAGCTTGGATTTTTGTTACTTCAGATGGTAGGATCTTTCATGTGTAATGTTGATTGGATTTATGTGTAACTTATTCTAGACATGCACATTTCCTGAATAAATAACAACCAAAGTTGCTAATATTATTATGCTCTTCAAGCTACAATAGCAATGGTTGTTACAGCTACAAATAACAAGTCAGATTGGTAAATTTAACAATTCACAGCAAGGCTTATGAGCCAGGCAAGGGTTTACTTACTATGCCAAGTACAACTAGATATCTGGTGGTTGATTTAATTGTAAGGTGTAGGGGTGTTGGGGGGGGGGGGGGTTGATTTCATATGTAA
Organism: Escallonia herrerae; assembly: GCA_033070095.1. Lineage (NCBI taxonomy): Eukaryota > Viridiplantae > Streptophyta > Magnoliopsida > Escalloniales > Escalloniaceae > Escallonia > Escallonia herrerae. The sequence continues at coordinate 27,270 of JAVXUP010002902.1, forward strand.
CGAACTGTCGTGCACACACAACTTTTGTGAAAATTGGGCTTTTAAGGTGTGATTTCAAATTAATAATGTCAAAAGACCGCGTGATATATATGATAGCACGTTTATATGTGCAAGGATGTTTCTACTTCCTAAGTCGAAGGCCCTTATGTATGATATGTAAATTTATATAGACTCCCTTTATTTTTTGTGATGTCATATCTATGAGTTAACGATGAATGACACGCACACGCATTGCATGTGCACGGCTGCTCGTTTGTGGAAAAGAAAAAAATGTAATTGATGGTGGTGGATTGCATGGAGTATGGAGAGGTTTGAGCAGCATCTTAACATGAATACTTCTATTCCTCTTTTCATTTTTAATGCAGGCTTGCAAATATTGTTCTTTTAGTTGCGGTGTTCTCGGATGTGATATACGAATCATCTCTGGACATGATATGAAGCAAGTGGTCGATATTTTTTGCGTCACCAACCACTAGAGTTGGATGCTTATCATTTGTCGCTAAATGAAGACTTTTTATTTGTCGCTAAATCTTTCCATTATTTGTTGTTACATAAAATCTTTCTATTATGTCTTTAGAGTTGGATGCTTATCAAAGACCAAAGAATTCGTCGTTAAAGGGGCAACAAGTAATGATAAACTCTTTTGTCGTTGAATGTAGTTTTCAACGACGAGGCCAAGATGTCGAGGAAAAAATTGTGACGAGCAAGGTTTTGCTGACGAACATGAGTTCGTCAATAAATGTCACCATTATCGACAAAGCCAATATGTCAAGGAAGAATTGTGAGGATCAAGGTTTTTGTGACGAACTTGAGTTCGTCAACAAATGCCACCATTATTGACGAAGTCAAGATGTCAAGGAAAAAATAGTGACGATGAATCATTTGTTGACGAACCCAAGTTCGTCGAAAAAGTAACCCATTCTTGACAAACTTGAACATCTAGTGACAAATTCGAGCAAACTATTTCGACGAAATAGTTCGTCGTTAAACATCACACATTTCTTGACGAAGTAAAAAATCGTCAATAAATATGCTTTTTATTGACGAATACATATATTCATCGAAAAATACATTTCTTGACTGCGAGCCTTTGACGAACTTCGTGATGAATTTTTTTTGTCACTGTATGTGTTTCTTGACGAATATGAGACCTTTCTCGATGAACCATGTCCGTCGCTAAATGGCAAATTTGTTGTAGTGACTCCGTCGTTAAAACGTTTTAGCGATGTATTTTCATCGACGGTCTTTTATCGACGAAAAATACCGTCGATAAATATTTTATAGATTTTTTAAATTTTCGACGATTTTAAAAAACATAGAGGTGACGGAATAATTTCGTCCGTAAAAATACCCGTCGGTGAAAGCAGAGTTTTCCCCGACGGACTTTTATCGACGGGTGTGTTCCGTTGTTAAAGGTCTTAAAAACGCAGATCCCCTTCTGCTTTTCTTTCTCCTGTTTCTCTCTCTCTCTCTCTATTAACTCTCATCGGCGATATTTCCTTCGACGCCACCTCTGTCTCCATCCCCGGCAACCCACCCCCAGACGGAATATCGCCTGCCACCGCCACCGTCGCCGTTACTGCCGCCGATCTTCAAAACTAAAGAACTGCCACCGCCACTGCCACCGTTCTCTCTTGCGGTCTCTTGATTTTCAAGTAGGTTTTGTACCAATTTTTCATATCCATTTGCACCCTTTTCACGAATTTACTTGTAATGTATCTATACAATGCAATAATGTGTCTGCTTGTTTAGCAATTTGAGATTCTTTTTGGCTTAACCTAGGTTTGTGTCCAGAGGAACAATGGCAAGAAGCCCAAGTTCATGACTTCTGAAATAGTGTGTATTTTTAACCCTAAATTGAATGCCCTAATCCAATCGGACCCTAAATTGAACTAATTGAACCCTAAATTGAATGTCCAAATTCAACCGAACCCTAAATTAAAGTAATTGAACCATAATTAAATCCTAAATTGAATGCTTTAATCGAATTGGACCCTAAATTGAACTAATTGCACCCTAAATTGAATGCCCTAATCCAACCGAACCCTAAATTGAATGCTCTAATCCAACCAAACCCCCTAATTAAACTTATTGAACCCCCTAATCGAACCTTAAATTGAATGTCTCAATTCAACCGACCCCTAAATTAAACTATTTGAACCTTAAATTGAAGTAATTGAACCCTAATTAAACCCTAAATTGAATGCCCTAATCCAGGGCTCGAACCCTAAATTGAACCCCTAATTGAACCTTAAATTGAATGCCCTAATCCAATTGAACACTAAATTGAATGCCCCAATTCAACCGAACCCTAAATTGAACTAATAGAGCCCCCTAATTGAACCCTAAATTGAAGTAACTAAACCCCCTAATTAAACCCTAAATTAATTGCTCTAATCGAATCGAACCCCAAATTGAAATAATTCAAGCGCATCGGATATGTACATTTTGAACGATTTTTTCCCATTTAACATTGATCATTTGTTTGATAATTTTAGGTAGTTAATTGTGTATTTAAGAATTGTGATTATTGATCGATGATTTTAGGTTGTTAATTGATGATTTTAGGTTATTAGCTGTGCATTTGAAGTAAATGAGATTATTGATTGATGATTTTAGGTTGTGTAATTGATGATTTTAGATTGTTAATTGTGCGTTGAGCATTTGAGATTCTTGACGGAGGATAGGACCCAATTCGATTGAATGTGTGATTTTTATTGCATTGAGCATTTGAGAATTGAGATTGTTGATTGAGAATAGGACCCAATTGGATTGAGATTCCCGTTAGGTAGCACAGACACGGACACCGCGTCCAATCGACGCCGACACCGAAATAACATATTTTAGCTTTATACTTGTGCACACCTCTTCAATGGGTGTCCAACACGGTGTCGGGCAATTAAAAAATAAATCAATATCTTTGAACGCCATTGAGAGGTGTCCGACACTTGTCCGGATGTGTCGATGAGGTGTCGAGGTGTTGGTAGGTCATGGACACCTCGTTCGATCGACACCGACACTGAAAAATGTCACATTTTGGCTTTTTACTTGTGGACACCTCTTCAAGGGGTGACGGACACGGTGTCTGGCGTTTAAAAAATAAATCAATGACTTCAGACGTGTCCAGAGGTATCGGACACGTGTCGGGAGGTGTTAGACACGTGTCGGTAGGTGTCAGACACGTGCTCGGAGGTGTCAGACACTTGTTCGAAGATGTCCGACACGTGTTCGGATGTGTCGATGAGGTGTCGAGGTGTCGGTAGGTCACGGACACCCCGTCCGATCGACACCAACAGCGAAAAATGTCATATTTTGGCTTTATACTTGTGGATACTTCTTCAAGAGGTGTCTGACACCTCTTCAAGGGGTGACGGACACGGTGTCCGGCATTTAAAAAATAAATCAATGTCTTCGGATGTGTCCGGAGGTGTCGGACACGTGTCCGGAAGATTCGGACACGTTTCTGGATGTGTCGATGAGGTGTCGAGGAGTCGGTAGGTCACGTACACTGCTTCCGATCGACACCGACACCGAAATGTCATATTTTGTCTTTATGCTTGTGGACACCTCTTCAAGGGATGTCCGACACCTCTTCAAGGGATGATAGACACCTCTTCAAAGGATGATAGACACTATGTCTGGTATTTAAAAAATAAATCAATGTCTTCCGTCATGTCCGGAGGTGTCAGACACCATACCGACACCCTTTATGAGGTATTGGGAATTGAGATTGTTGACTGTGCATTGAGAATTTGAGAATTGAGATTGTTGACGGAGGATGGGACCCAATTGGATTGAGATATATGTGAATTAGTTGAATGGTTGGTTGTTGAATTTAGGTTCATTAGGTTAACGCGACATTTTTAGCATCCCTTAGAATCTCATCGTGGCTCCAGCACTGGCTATAATTAGCCCTAATTTAGTATGAATTTTTAGATATCATTATGCATTAAGGATCGTACAGGATTTCAGTTAAGTTAGCTGTGTGCCGGACCGTTTCAAGTTGCGCGGTTTCGGAGTGAGAGTGGGTACGCTGTGGGTAGTTGATATTAAGTTCATAGTAATGTAGCATAGATTGTGTTCTAACGAATGGATTGTCAATCTAGTTTTATTCAGAGGATCTTGATTGAGGTTGCGTAGCATTATATAGTTTCGACCGAGGTAAGGATTTTCTCTACGAACCCTCCATCATCATTCTGATCTTAAATGCTTAATTATAACACTCTTACAAATTACATTGCTTCGATTTTATGATTGATATAAAAAATGTTTTGAAACTGTCAATGAAACCTTTATTTGAGCCTGATAACAATCGTTTGGAATTCTTTAGTCTTATCTGTTTATTTTATTCAATCATTGTAAAACATTTTGAATTATTTTTTTTTAGATTCCTTGAATATTAACATGAGTTAATAAACCTAAGAGTTATAAGGATGGTCTGTTGGAGTTATAAGGATGGGTTGTTGGTTGGTTTAAACTAGTACCTAGATGGACTAGTCAGTGTACATATGCATATGTAAAGCATATCGAGCACTGCCACGGTGGCTATTTTACAGCGTACTACTCATGTTAAATGTTTCCTATTTATGTTTTATTGCACTTTAAGTGTTTCAAAAATGATTATTGTTTTAAGGGATTAAGTTGATACTCATCCATATGTTTATATTGAAATGTTGTGGTTTTCTTTGAAAAACTTTTAAAATTATCATTTGATTGTACAAAGAAAATCATTTGAATCATTATGTTTCTTCGTGTTAAAGTTGTAATTCAGTTTTAAATGTAAAATCGATTGAATCATTTTTATTGTTTTAAGTCTTTGATCGACCTTACTGAGCTCTCGAAAGCTCACTCTCCTTTGATTTTCATTCCGCAGGTGATCATTAGCTTTAGGTTATTTGGAGAGATTAGAGCATGAATAAGATGTCGATTGGAAATTTTATGATTTCTTTTAGTAGAGCCCTTGCAAGGGAAAGTAATGTTTAACTTAGTTTTACGATCATGTAACTTTAGTGTTATTTAAGAAAAAATGTGATTGAGATTTTGAGTTATTGTAAAGCTCTGATACACATCGGGGCTTTCTTATCAAATTTAGATTAAATGACTAAGTAATTGATCGATTGATTGTTTAACGTTTTGAAAACTTCCGGGATGTTACATAAGGTCTACTAAATTTATGGTAATAATGGCTCCAAATTTTTAATAATAGTTTATACAAAAGAGTTATTATACATATGTGACTTTAATAACAGAGGTAAATGAGGAATAGAACACGAAAACAAACATGGTAACATGTAATTTTAATAATAAACTATACTAAAGAGTCATGATATATGTGTTGCTTTAATAAATAGAGGTAAAGGAGGAATAGAACACCAAAACAAACATGGTGACGTGTAATTAATGTGTTCTTTATGTTTGAGTGATTATTTTGTTATTTAAAGTATTTTTGAGGTGTTAATAATTAAAATTAAATCCTAATATGTTGATACATTAATTAAATAGAGTTTTAGAATGGGTAGAATTGATTTTTTACTCTTATAAGGTCAACTAAATTTATAATAATAATACCTCCGAATTTCTTATTAATAAAGAGTCGTGATGCATGTGAGACTTTAATAAGTAGAGGTAAAAGAGGAATGAAACGCCACAACAAAGATAACGGTGTGTCGCAAAATTAAACAAAGATAACGTATCACAAAATTAAAAGGGCAAAAAGGAAAAAGAACACTAAAAAAAGCTTATATGTCGTCTCGACAACGCACAACGCTTCGTCTATTATGTATTTACTAGTTCAGTAGCTCGGGCAAAGCCAGGGTGAGTTCCATTTAACGCTAAGAGTATGTTTGAGTTTCAACATACTTTGTCAGAGTTAAGGTTGGGTATTTAAACTTCATGTATATGGTTTTGAAAATTACAATTTAATCCTATTCGCTTGAAGTGAACCATCGAATTCAAAACATATCGTGTTCATGCATTTCACATATAAGTAGCATCATAATCAAGAGAAATTCAATGAAAGTGTAATCCTGAAATTGTTTCATAATAGTAAAGCATGTTGTAGTGCTTAAAAATTAGTAAGATTCATAAGTTCAAAATAAACTATTCAAAAAGTGAAGCATGTAATAAGTAATCAATTATTTCACATCAAATTAGAGTATCACTTTGTTCTTTAGTATTTTAGGTACTAATTTTGTTTTTGTACTAAATAGTTAAATTTCAAGATTTTATGCACAAAATTATATTTACGCTATTCATTTTGCTTACCATATCTATATAAGTGTGACATACTTTTTTTAATTTTCCACATTACGTGGCGCATCATTGATCAACAATTTTCTTTTATAAGTACCTCTGATAGAACTCCTTACCATATATTAAATTAGACATCTACTACAATCCTCTATAATGAAATTTAAAGTTCATAAAAGAAAGTACAAAAAGGGCACAAATATTTTTTTTTAGTAAATTATTGTCTAGACTGAATAAACATACTCAAAAACATGCCATGAAAACTTTAGAGCAAAAATGGAAGTAAGTGGAGCTACTTTACCTCCTTTTTGACAACCAACATTTTAAAATAGAGAAATAATTCTGAAAAGAGAAAATATGGTGTTATAGTGGCAATATCTATATTCCAATTGCTTTACTTCATGGTCATGTTATACCTTTTTTCGACCATCCATTTAATTTTAAATATTTTCTAAGGCAATTCATTTGAAAAATACGTGTGCATTGTACAGTAAATTATTATATGAATGATCATCAAATTGTCATATCATTTTACAAAACTTTTTTTTTTATGTTTGAGCCTAAACAATTATATAGCAGTAAATATTTTTATAGTCGTCTAGACTATGATAGATGGAGATGTAATTGCGTAAGGTTACAAAATTCTTATACTTCATCTTTGATTTGTAGATTGTTTATTAAATTCTAAGCTTATAGTATATTAAGGTGATTATAGAAGTTTGTGTAGTTAGAATATCACATATTTGACATTTTGTTTTTGAAGATTACCCTATATATACCCATGAATTTAAACATAATCAATTGAAAATCAGTCGCAATCATTTGTATTAGAAAAAAAATCCTTAAAAAGCTACACGAACGCTACAATTAGTAATTTATTGTGTAGATATAAATAGGCAACTAAAAACAGACATTGGAACTGAAATGAAGAACGTTGACTAATTTTAATTCATTTCAGTTAATGAATTATTTTTACCTACCACCCATGAAAATCCATACAACCCTCTATACAAAACCGTTAATGATTGATAAATATGCTTAGTGTCATTTTTGTTGACACCATTACTGACAAATTTTTAAAAGTACTTTTTTAAAATCACTAAATAAGTACCACTAAAAGTATTCAACGACCATTGAGTTTCACCGTATAGGAAGTTAAAGGAATCTTCCTATGGCCTGGATAGGAAAAAATTCTTAGATAACCATCATTTTAAAAGATAAAGTTAGCCCTATAATATAAATAATGTAGCATTACGGTGACAATCCCTATGTCTAATTTTTTTCACTTCAAGATCATGTTCAACAATTTTTGGAGGTGCCATGTTGATCTATTTTTGAAGATTTTCTAAAGTGATCAATTTAAAAATGTGTTATATTAATTCTTTGTTTGGGCATTCAAAAGAGTATATGACTTCTACTTTAGACTTTCAGTTATTATATTTAAATTAATTTGTGAAGTAAACTGCTATTTTGGCATTTCAAAGATATATAAAAATGAAATCACATTCGTTTATTATATTGCTTATATGAAAACATTTTAAGTATTAATCTTTATTTTTGATACATGGTCATTGTACTTTATATTTGTGAGATTCTACTTCGTTATTTTAAAGTGCACTTAATGTATTAACAACAAAAATTAAGGCCTAATATGCAAGTATATTCATTCGGCAGGGCTTTAAAAACTTTAGAGTTAGTTTTCTAGTTTTAAAAGGTTTACAAAAATTAGGTCAATAATATTCACAATTTTTTTAACAATTATAATACATCGTTAATAAAATGGGGAGGGAAAAAAATAAAAATGACCAAAACAAATTATGATGCCCCGAACCTAGTTTACCCAGTTATTATTTTTTTAACGACAGTTTCTAGGAGTGATGTTCTTTTGAGTTTTAGCAACTATTGACTTAAGTGATATTATCAGTGACAATCTATAATACAGGTAGTTAAGGATAAAAAATGAATGCATTAGAGAAATAAATGAACCTAGCTTGATCACTCTAGAGAAGTTATAATTATTTAGGGTTTATTGTATAAAGATCTTATCTACCATCTTGCTATTTTAAAATGGCAACGAGAGATTGGGGACATAAAGGAGGAGACTTTGGTAGCAATTAAAAGAATATAGGTCTATAAATAAGTAATACAAAAAAAAAGAAGAAGAAGAAAGAAAAAAGAGTTTGGAGTAATTGAAAAATATAAAATAAAAGAAATTGCATGTATATAGATATATAATATATGGAATTAAAAAAAAGAGTCCCAAAAAAAAAAAAAGACAGAAAACAGAAAGAGCAGACGAGTAGAGAACAGGAGAGATGGCTGCCTGCCTTAGAACGGGCGGCGCCTCTGCCATGTAGCCCGACTGCCGGCTGCACCAACAATCACCGGGAATCAACTCCGACCGCCCCCTTCAACTTCGTGACCACCGTACCGTAGCCGAGGCCCCGCTGCCACTGCCTAGATGCCGTGCAATCGCTATCGCCGGCCACTCATCTTCTGTGAGCACTAGCAGAGCAAATGACAGCCTACAACCGTCGGATATTCCAACGACGGGATGCCGATAAGACCAACACACCAATAAGGATGGCACCGCGCAGCCAATAGTTGACCCAATGTCATGGTTCTTAAGCCGACTACAGCCGATGCCAGTCAACCTCCGTTGTCAGTGCTACCAGTGACTCCCACGCCACCGCCCAATGCCACCATGCGCCGCCAACGATACCAGACACTTCAAGCGCAGCCTCCCTTCACCGTCGCTGCCATTTAGCGTGTATACGGGCAAAAATTCCGACGACAGGATGCCCGATCGATGAAGGTGGCCGAGAAACCAACAGGCAACTCGCAATTTTCCTCTGTCATTGCGACGTTCACTGGCTGGCCGACCACCTCTGTAAAATTTTAACCGTCACCGAAGGAGCATTGGTAACACACCTATTCGGCAAAATTGGTACTGAAGTTTCTTATTGGCAGTATTGTATAAATTGTGAAACGGGTTATTATGGATGATTGTGTGGTTGTTATCGGATGAATGTGTTTAACAATGTGTGTATGCGGGGGCACTGTGGTGTGGGTGTTTATCGGTTGTTTATGTCTGGATATGTGGATGGGTATGTACAGGTGTTTGTGAGTGGACGGGTACGTGAAATACGATGGTATATTATGTACAGCTGTGTGAATATTGTTGTCTTAATGTGTAAGTTGTCAAGTGCTTTGGAGGATGTAGTGATGTATCTAGCAATATGTGTCCTAGTCTGCATTTTAGGACTAGTGAATGGTGGGTGCATGGCATGTATCTCTGCATGAGGCTGTGTACAAATGGGTGAGTTGGAGCACATGAATTGGTGCGTGAAATTGTGTAGGCAGTAAAAGAAATTGCCTACCGTCGGTAAAAAAAATCGTTATTGGATTTGTTTTACTTCTACATTATTGAGAACCACAGATAAGCAAAGAGAGTGTAACATAACAGAGTTGTAATGGTTTTCATGGCTTTCGAGTTTTAGTGGATGCCTAAGAATTGCACCAAAATATGATTGAAAAAACTTGTTCCTCAATCTCATTATCTCAAAACATCTGCAATGACGGTTATCCTCACTGCTAGTTATTTGGGCTTAGTGAAAAGAGGCACATTTGGTTGAGGTTTAAAACTGTTATGGCAATTCAAGCAGGAGCAGGGGATCAGGGATCAACAGGGTGGGATTATTTGGTTATTTTCAAGTTGCAATACACAAGGAGTCTTGATCAACATCAACTCAAGTGTTTGGATGCACACAACTGGGTTAGCATGCAACTGACTCACAAGCAGAGTTGCAGTGAAGGCGGAAATGGACATTCAGTTATTTTGCTGGAGGTAGGCTGTGCATAGGTTCGGTGGTGTGTTTACGGTTTATGTATTATAGCTGTATACTGCTACAGTTGTGTGAGATACATGTGCATGTTGCTGTTTAGGCAACACGATAGTGTGTAAAGCCTTGTATGTGTGTGCAACAGTGCAATGGGTATACGTGTATTAGGTAGTTGGAGGATTTTGGAGTGACGGGTTTCTTGAGTGAAAATTAACTGGTGGAGTTAAGTTATGTGGCTATGTAGCATGGTGAGTATGTGTGTGTTGTGTACAATATATTTACTTGTTGTAGGTATACCTTATGCATTTATGTGTTTTGGACAAGGAAGTGCATAGGCTATGAGATTATATAAAAGGGAATTGTTAGCGTGAGCTCTAGCGATTAACTGGGTACTATTTAGCACAAGGTTGTTTGGTTGGTTATTAAAATCGAGTAAATTGAAGGAAGTTCGGCAACGGTGATGAAACGCCCAACAATGACATGGTGAACTGAGCATGATTTTAGACGGGTGTGTAACAGGCGGTTGGATGCAGCGTCTGAATTGTTTGAGGAAATACCCAACAAGAACTCTACATTTTCATCAAAGATGCCCTTCGGCTCATAGTAAAGCCGGGAACATGGAGATAAAAAGAATAGCCCTGACCGTTCTTTTAGCTAGATGTAGCAGCGAGATTGTCGCTCTAGAGACTCTGATGTGGGAAATGCATAAGGTCAAGTAAATTACCCTTTGATTCAACAAGTGTTTTCATATACAATGTATATATTTATCTACTATTCAAGATGTGGTTTTTATAAGCATTGACCGTTTTAAATACGTTTACCTGCTCTGGCTTAATTTGTTGCAAAACTTTTAGTGATTTATTTCTCGTTAAAAACTGGACCAGCATGTAACTGATATTTTGCTTAGAAAATGCAATGAAACTAAGATTTGAAATGTTTTGGCATTTGACGTATTTGTGAATATGGAACATTTTTAAAGTTATCGATAGGGGTGTGTGGATAGTTTGATGAGTGGTTATGTTTACGATGAATCAAAAGATAGTTTTTGTTTATTCGATTGCTGTGCCCCATATCTACGAGAGAAAGTTGGATTTCGGGCCCTTGTCAACGGGGCTTGTACGTTGATGCACAATTCTGTTGCTCGTAGTTCACCCTTATGTCCACAGAATTATTTATCCCGAATGTAGGAGGGATTTTGGGCCCTAGTCAGTGGGGCCTGTACACTGACCGCAGCATATCGTCTGAACTGATGTTGGGAGGGAACTGTTGTCGTGAGATTTTGTGTTAATGGTTTTATGCCTTAGTTTTTGGTTCCATGTTCTCTATTTTTTTTACTAGATGATTATTTATTCTATGACTTCAGAATTATTTATGTTGCTATGATATAAAGTGAGTTATTTTTGGCATGCTATATGGTCCACCTAGTTGAATCATTGGTCACTTACTGAGCACGTGGAAGCTCATCCCTTACTTATCATTTCAGGTTTGAGAGTAATGTGATGGTGACGAGCATAGGAAGGAAAATTTTGGCACGGATCTCCAGAGACTGCATTGAATGAGTCTCTAAATATTTAGATTGTTGGTTTAGTTTTAGTTGTTAATAAATTAGAGTTATGAAGAGTTTTATCATAAGTGTTGTATTCAAATAAAAATATGAAAATGTAATTAAAGTTTGTAGACGTTTTAATTCCGCTACAACTTATATTGGTTTTAGCAAGTAAGGCCTGGCAAAGCCCTTGGATGGAGTCCATTGGGTCTGCGGCCGGTCAAGTGCCTAGCTCACGGGCCTACCCGTGGGTTCGGGTCGTGACATAAATGGTATCAGAGCATTACACTCTTGGGATATTAGAGTTTATGGAATGATTTCGATGATGAGATTATAGAACTCTAAGTGATAATCCAAATTCTTTAGGTTGCTGTTTGTGATTGACTTACGCTTCGAAGGTTATAGATACCATTAAAAGGACTTCTTTCACTGGGGTGAGGCGGGATTAGGATATTTGGAGATATGTGTTTCAAGTTGCCCAAGGCTGGATCACAGTGTGGAGACTTTGGGACTTTTGGAAGGTTATGTGAACCCTTGATGTTCTGTAAGTGTTAAGAGTGTAAGTGATGACCTGGTAAGTTAGAGCTTAGCATTACGAATTAAATAGGAATTGTGACTTTCACTCTTCGTTGGTGATAGATTTTGGTGCAGAGGTTAGGCATTGCTTGGATATTGTGTTGGTTACTATATTTTTGAGTTATAGCAAAAAACGTAGTGCCTGGATGTTGTAAGTATAATGAAATTCGACGTCGAATTTCTTTTAACGGGGAGAAGATAAAATATCCTGGTCTCAAATTGGTCTTATGGTGGATTTGATGAATATACTTGATGCTCTAAGAATTTGATCACTTAGTGAGACTTCACAGTTTAGAGCCGATTTAGTTCTATAAATGGAAAAATGTGGATATAGCATTTATGATTGGAGAAGGTTCTAATTTGATAGTATTGATCGTAGACATATTCTTTGTTGGCAAGTTAAAGTGAGTTTTAAGTTAAGTGTGAAGATGAGGGATGGGATCAGATACGATCTAGAGCAGCAATCTAATAAGGCAAAGTTTCGAGGTATGGCTTATCAATGGATTAAAGCGTGTTAAATGCCTATCATCTTGTGCTTTAAGGTCTTTGGGTGCATGTACTTATAAAGTTGCTTGAAATTATATCCAAGTTTGATTTTGAACTCTTTAGATAGATTTAGTCGTGTAAACACTTGAGGTGTTATATGGGTTGGTATTTGAGATCAAACATAGTGAAGGTCAAATATGCAAGGAACACCAAATTTTAAGGACGGAATATCTTTAAGGGGAAGATAATGTGATGCCCCAAACCTAGGTTTACCCAGTTATTATTATTTTAACGACAGTTTCTAGGAGTGATGTTCTTTTGAGTTTTAGCGACGATTGACTTGAGTGATATTATCAGCGACAACTTATAATACATATAGTTCAGGATAAAAAATGAGTGCATTAGAGAAATAAATGAAGCTTGATCACTCTAGAGAAGTTATAATTAATTAGGGTTTATTGTATAAAGATCTTATCTACCATCTTGCTATTTTAAAATGGCAAAGATATATTGGGGACATAAAGGAGGAGACTTTGGCAGCAATTAAAAGAATATAGGTTTATAAATAAGCAATACAAAAACAAAAAGAAGAAGAAGAAAGAAAAAGAGAGTTTGGAGTAATTGAAAAATATAAAATAAAAGAAATTGCATGTATATAGATATATATGGAATAAAAAAACGAGTAAAAAAACAAAACAAAAGAGAAAACAGAAAACAAAAAGAGAAGACGGGTACATAAGAGGAGAGATGGTAGCCGGCCCTAGAACGGGCCGCGCCTTTGCCATGGTAGCCCCACTGCCAGCCGCATCAGTGGTCGCCGGTAATCAACTCCAGCCGCCCCCTTCAACTTCGTGACCACCGTACCGTAGCCGAGGCCCTGCTGTCACCGCCTACATGCTGTGCAATCGCTGTAGTCGGCCACCCATCTTCGGCCAGCACTGGCGGCGCAAATGGTTGCCTGCAACTGGCGGATATTCCAACAACGGGATGCCGATGAGACCAACACACCGATGAGGATGGCACCGCGCAACCAACAGTTGACCCATCATTGTGGGTCTTAAGCCGACACCCGCCGATGCCAGTCAACCTCCGTTGTCGATGCAGTCAGTGACTCCCACGCCACCGACCAACGCCACCGTGCACCGCCAACAACACCAGACACTTAAAGCGCAGCCTCCCTTCACCGTCGCTGCCCTTTCGTGTGTATACAGGCAAAAATTCGGGCGACAGGATTCCCGATGGATGAAGTTGGCAGAGAAACCAACAGGCAACTCACAAGTTTCCTCTGTCATTGCGACTCTCACTGGCCGACTGACCACCTCTGTGAAATTTTAACCTCACCGAAGGAGCCCTGGCAACACGCCTATTCGGCAAAATTGGTACTGAAGTTTCTTATGTGAAACGGGTTATTATGGATGATTGTGTGGTTGTTATCAGATGAATGTGTTTAACAATGTGTGTATGCGTGGACACTGTGGTGTGGGTGTTAATCGGTTGTATATGTCTGGATATATGGATGGGTATGTACAGGTGTTTGTGAGTGGACGGGTACGTGAAATGTGGTGGTGTATTATGTATAGCTGTGTGATTATTGTTGTGTCTTAATGTGTAAGTCGGCAAGTGCTTTGGTGGATGTAGTGATGTATCTAACAGTATGTGTCCTAGTCTGCATTTTAGGACTAGTGAATGGTGGGTGCATGGCATGTATCTCTGCATGAGGCGGTGTACAAATGGGTGGGTTGGAGCACGTGAATTGGTGTGTGAAATTGTGTGGGCAGTAAAAGAAATTGCCTACCGTCAGTAAAAGAAATCGTTATTGGATTTTTTTGCTTCTACATTATTGAGAACCACAGATAAGCAAAGAGTGTGTAACATAACAGAGTTGTAATGGTTTTCATGGCTTTCGAGTTTTAGTGGATGTCTAAGAATTGCACCAAAATTTGATTGAAAATACTTGTACATTAATCTCATTATATCAAAACATCTGCAAGGACGGTTATCCTCACTGCGAGTTATTTGGGCTTAGTGAAAAGAGGCACATTTGGTTAAGGATTGAAACATTTATGGCAATTCAGGCAGGAGCAGGGGATCAACAGGGTGGGATTATTTGGTAATTTTCAAGGGGCAGTACACAAGGAGTCTCGATCAACATCAGCTCATGTAACACCCGGATATTTTTTCGATTTGTTTAAAAATTTTAGCGACAATTTGTCAAACGAGATAGCGCGAAAGACCCGTCAATAAGTTTTCCTAGCGCATAAACTATTGTAGATAATTGTTTTTGGACTTTTTCGCGATAATAAAAGCTTTGGGTGAAAACTTGAGCGACTAAGGAAAGTTTATAGGGGTTTTTTATATTTATCCAAGATAGGGTTTTATATATGTTTAGCTTTTGCGAGAGAGAGAGAGAGAGAGAGAGAGAGCAGCCGTCTCAAACCTCCCTATTTCTCTGTTTTGTGAATCACGACCGAGAGAGAGAGTTTCACAGAGAAGAGAAAACTGTGGGTTTGCTCGTGAGAGAGAGGAGAAAGTTGCATAGAGAAGAAGAGCACACAGAAAAGAAGATAGAAAGGGCTGCCGATTGTAAGCTTCAGTGAACGGAAATTAATTCTCGGTAAGTCCGCTTACAAAATTTTCAGTATCTTTGTGAGTGTTATATAAGCGTATTTTAAGCTGTCGAAGGGCGTGAGTGAGGGGCTGCCAAAACAGCCCATGTGCAGCGTGTGGTTGTGGAATTGTGAGATGGAATTGGAATTTTGCCATGGATGTGGGTGTCGTGGGTTTGCGTTGGTTGAGTGAGCGAGTTCATGTCTTGGAGAGGACGTAGAGCGAGAGGGTGAACTGGGATAGGGCGAGTGCATTTGTGGGTACTTATCTGTATGTGTGTGCTTGATATGTGTGTATATGTGGGTTTTTAGATAGAGAGGGAGAGGGATAATGGCTGCCGTCAATGGATGTTATAACACCACCAAAGAACAGTCGTGAAAGGGGTGCTTTTAGAGAGAGAACATGCCTGTGAATTGGGTTTAAAGGCAGGCATGCTTGCCGTAACGGTGAGGTAATGAGTGAGTGAGTGATTTGTGTGTGTGTGTGTATTTATGTGAGATGTAAGGGTGTAGTGTAACGTGTGGGTTGAATATGGGTGGTGCGTGCATGAGTGCAATATCTGTATAGTGTATATATATGTTTGTGAATGAAGAAGAGAATGCAAATTAGTGTATGGTGTTACAGGTGTGTGTGTGTGTGTGTGTGTGTGCGTGTTTCATGTGTTGGGTGCTAGAAAGGAGGCTAGCATGGGTGTGGTGTGTACTGGGTATGGTTGGTGTACATGGAAGAAGTGAAAAGGAAGGGAAGACTTGCAGCAAGGAGTGAATGTGAGTGCAAATAAAAAGGGTGAGTTCTGTGAGTGAGGGACTGCCGTCGTTGAGCGACCGAGAGGAAGGAATCGTAGCCATGGCTGCCGTAAGAGAAAGAGGTGGCTGGCCAGCCATGGGATGTTGTGGGTCACGAATTTTATTGTGTCGTGAGTGATGGAGTGCAGTAGTGCGTGTTTGTGCGGGTGCGTTTATGGACGAAGGGGTGAATTCAAGCCACAGCCATGGTGGGTGTGACGGTGCAACGGTGTATATTCGGTTGAGGGGCTGCGGACTAGAGAGAGTTACGGCAGTGGGGGGTTAGAGGTACAGTGTGTGAAATGGTGATGCTGCCAAGAGGCAGCTCATGTGTAATGAGTATACAGGTGAGTGTTTCGTATGTGAATAGTGTTGTGTGCAGATTTTGTGTGACTAAATGTGTGTGTGAGTGCCTGTGTGCTTGGTAAGTGAATATGTGAGTGCGTTTTTGGGTATGCTTGCATGTAAACTGTATGGGTATGTGTGTGAGAGTTCTGTGAGGGGGTGTAGAATGGGGCTGTGAAGGACAGTGTGGGGGTGTGTGCGTACAGAAATAGAGTGGGTGAAGTCTTGTGTGTGTGTGTGTGACTTTGCATGTGCTGTTGTGTGTGTGCGTGTGGGTTTAGAGGAAGAGAAGATATAGAGAGAGGGAGTGAATTGAAATGGGTGCAAAGAGGGAAGTGTGAGTGTGTGTTTTAATGTGTGGGCTGTGAGGTGCGTGGAATGGAAATGGGTGCAAGACAGCCATGAGAGGCTACCTTGGAACAGAAGTGTTTCTTGTATGGCTGAAGGTACAGGTAAGTACACTACATGTGTGAAACTGTGTGTGTGAGTGCTTGAAAATGGAGAGAGACGTGGGTGCTTGAGTGTATATGTGTGTGTCATTAGTGCGGGTATATCTGTGTGTGTGAGAGTGTAGTATTGAGTGTAAGAAGTGGAAATGGGTATAGATCGGTGAGCTGTGTGTTGTATTCGTGGGAATGTTGTAGATTGCGCATATGTGTAGGTACGGATTTACTTTAGTATGGCGTGGACATAGAATAGTGTACGGTAATCTTTAGCACATGAAAATTTGATTATAACACCTTAATTTATAATAGAATTTCTGGTAAAGTTTTATATTTTTCTGACAATGTATGTATTTTTAATATTTTCGGAATTTCAGCCTTATAAAATCCTTTTGGAGCTTTTAAACCTGGAAAATGTTCTGGAAAAAATTATGGTAATGTCGTTATGGTATAAATAAGACTCAGCAATAGTTTAATAATTTTGGAGTTGATTTATTATCATTTTTCGTATCGCATGGAATTTAGCAAAACGAAAAAAAATAAAGAAACAGTTTTAGTGCCTTTTAGATCCTAACTTTTATTTCTATAATTTCTATACATATTTTAAGATTTGTATAAAAATTATGAGCCTTTATTTCCAGCTACAAGAAATTATGGTAATTTATTGATTTTTAATGTATTTTAGGAAATTATTTTAATTCAAAAATAATCAAAATTATTAAAAATTTATATTTTTATTCCATATACTATATTAAGATATAAATAGTGTTTAATGAACGATAAGAATATTTTTTGGGATATTTTTGAGTCTCGGAAAGTGTGACGAATTTCGGGATAGGTTGGCCGTGTGAGAAATCGCTCTGAGTTTCATCATTTTCGGGTAGAGAAATGGGCACACAGCGGATATTTATATTAAGATTATAATATAGTAGTATGAATAGTATTCTGATAGATAACTTTGCCAACCTAGGTCAACGCTGAAGATTTGATCGATAGCATTTTAACTTCAGCATTTGGATCGAGGTAAGGGATTTTCATCCGAACCTAACTCCTCTATTTGATTCATATGTTATTCTGATTTGCTATCGTTCTTTCTTTGGATTCAATTCTAATTGTGATGAATTGTATCGATTGTCATTAATAACCTTGTTTGAGCCTGACACGTTCATTGAAAATCTCATTCAATGCTCAGTACTTATTTCTCTTTGAGTGTCGATTTATTCATTGTAATAGCGCTTATTGCATTCTGCATATTGGCATGAGATAGTGTATTGAGGAGTTATAAGGATGGTCTGCATCGGGGGTGATATAAGGATGGTCTGTTATTGTCGGGAAATGCTAGTACATTGAGGGTCTAGCTAGTGTTCATATGTATATGTAACCATATCGTTATTAAGCACTACCTGTGTGGCTTTGCAATTTACTCATGTCCAATATCATCTGCATTGCTTCAGTGAAATCAAAAGTGCATTTATTGAATCTTGAATTGCGAAATTGAAAATATTGTTTCTATATTGTCATTGAAATAACCTTCTGACCAAATCGTTTGTAATCTTATTGAATGTTGAGCGACCTTACTGAGCTCCCGAAAGCTCACTCCCCATTTTCTATTCTCTTCTGCAGGAAATAATCGTCTGTAAGAGTTTAGAGCCAATGAGCTTGATTATGGATTAGATTAGCATTTTCATTGTTTATTATTTAAGCCCCTGCGAGGGGACTAGTGTGTAACTTAATAAATTAAGTACATTACATTTGTCTTGAATGAGAACGATTTGTTGAGATAGTTGAGTTATTGTAAAGCTCTGATATAGATGTTATTGGGTTATCCTTAGCGGTACTGAATGGATTTAATAAGTATTGATCGATTGAGTGTCTAACGTTCCGGAAAATTTCGGGATGTTACAGCTCAAGTGTTTGGATGCACACAGCTGGGTTAGCATGCAAGTAACTCGCAAGCAGAGTTGTAGTTAAGGCATAAATGGGCATTCAGTTATTTTGGTGGAGGTAGGCTGTGCATAGGTTCGGTGGTGTGTTTGCGGTTTATGTATTGTAGCTGTATACTGCTACAATTGTGTGAGATGCATGTGCATGTTGCTATTTAGGCAACACGATAGTGTGTAAAGCCTTGTATGCGTGTGCAATAGTGCGATGGGTATACGTGTATTAGGTGGTTGGAGGTTTTGGAGTGACAGGTTTCTTGGGTGAAAATCAATCGATGGAGTTAAGTTATGTGGCTATGTAGCATGGTGAGTATGTGTGTATTGTGTACAATATATTTACATGCTGTAGGTATACCCTATGCATGTATATGTTTTGGACAAGGAAGTGCATAGGCTATGAGATTATATAAAAGGGAATTGTTAGCGTGAGCTCTAGCGATTAACTGGGTACTATTTAGCACAAGGTTGTTGGGTTGGTTATTAAAATCGGGTGAATTGAAGGAAGTTCGGCAACGGTGATGAAAGGCCCGACAATGACATGGTGAACTGAGCACGATTTTAGTCTGGTGTGTAATAGGCGGTTGGATGCGGTGTCTGAATTGTTTGAGGAAATACCCAACAGGAACTCTACATTTTCATCAATGATGCCCTTCGGCTCATAGAAAAGCTGGGAACATCGAGATAAAAAGAATGGCCCTGACCGTTCTTTTAGCCAGATGTAGCAGCGAGATTGTTGCTCTAGAGACTTTGATGTGGGAAATGCATAACGTCAGGTAAGTGACCCTTTGATTCAACTAGTATTTTCATATACAACGTATATGTTTATCTACTTTTAAAAATGTGGTGTTTATTAGCATTGACCGTTTTAAGTACGTTTACCTGCTCTGGCTTAATTTGTCTAAAAACTTTTAGTGATTTATTTCTCGTTAAAAACCGAACCAGCATGTAACTGATATTTTTCTTAGAAAATGTAATGAAACTAAGATTTGAAATGTTTTGGCATTTGATGTATTTGTGAATATGGAACATTTTTAAAGTTATCAATAGGGGTGTGTGGATAGTTTGATGAGTGGTTATGTTTACGATGAATCAAAAGATAGTTTTTGTTTATTCGGTTGCTGTGCCCCATATCCATAGGAAAAAGTTGGATTTCGGCCCTGGTCAACGGGGCTTGTACGTTGATGCACAGTACTCTTGCTCGTGGTTCACCCTTACGTCTACAGAATTATTTATCCCGGATGTAGAAGGGATTTCCGGCCCTAGTCAGTGGGGCATGTACGCTGACCGCAGCATATCGTCAGAGCTGATGTTGGGATGGAACTATTGTCGTGAGATTTTGGGTTAATGGTTTTATGCCCTAGTTTTTGGTTCCATGTTCTTTATTTTGTTCTACCAGATGATTATTTATTCTATGACTTCAGAATTATTTATGTTGCGATGATATAAAGCGAGTTATTTTTGGCATGCTATAGTGCACCTAGTTAAATCATTGGTCACTTACTGAGCACGTGGAAGCTCATCCCTTACTTATCATTTCAGGTTAGAGAGTAAGGTGATGGTGACGAGCATAGGAAGGGAAATTTTGGCGCGGAGCTCCGGAGACTGCATTGAATGAGCCTCTAAATATTTAGATTGTTGGTTTAGTTTTAGTTGTTGATAAATTAGAGTTATGAAGAGTTTTATCATAAGTGTTGTATTCAAATAAAAATATGAAAATATAATTAAAGTTTGTAGACGTTTTAATTCCGCTGCAGCTTATATTGGTTTTAGCAAGAAAGGCCTGACAGAGCCCTTGGTTGGAGTCCATTGGGTCTGCGGCCGGTCACGGGCCTACTTGTGGGTTCGGGTCGTGACACAAATTGTATGACTTGTCGCATAAGTAAAAGTAAAAAGAAAAAAAAACACTAAAAAAAGCTGATATTTTGAAAGTTCAATGTTATATAATTAAAATTTTAGAAAACAATTTCTAGTTTTAAAAGGTTTACAACAATTGGGCAATAATATTCACAAATATTTTAATATTTAATTTTTGTAAAGAGTTAATAAGCTGTTAGAAAAAAAGAAAAGGATATTAGAACAAATAAGATGATGTAACGCATAAGTAAGAGGCATAAATAAGAAAAAGAATACTTAGAAAGCTTATGTATTTTGAAGTTCAATGAAATATACTTATAGTTAATTGATGAAGTAAAATCTGATATTGGTATTTTTAAATCATTTACAACAATTAATTCATATTCTTTTTACATGTTGCTTCTCTATAAGGAAAAGAAAGATTTTAATTTGTGACCTACAATTTTTTTTCCATAAGTAACTTATGTTTCCCTTATGTTTGAGTGTCTATATTGTTATTTAAAGTGTTTTTGAGGTGCTAAGGGTCAAAATTAAGTTGTAATATGTTGATATATATATATATATATATATATATATATATATATATATATATATATATATATATATATATATATATATATACTATGTAAAGTTTTAGAAAGTGTAGAATTAATTTTTTTACTCTTGTAAGGTCAACTAAATTTATTGTAATTATACCTCTGAATTTTTCAATAATAAATTTCAATAGAGAGTCATATGATGCATGTATGACTATAGTAAGTAGAGGTAGAAGAGGAATGGAACACCAAAGCTAATATGATGACATGTAATTTATGTTTTCTTTATTTTTTAGTGTTTATTTTGTTTAAAAAATATTTTTGAGGTGTTAATTATCAAAATTAAGTCCTAATATATTAATATATTGATTATGTAGAGTTTTAGAATGTGTAGAAGAGATTTGTTTACTTTTATAAGGTCTACTAAATTTATGGTAATAAAATCTCTGAATTTTTAATTATAAGATATACTAAAGAATCATGATACATGTGTGACTTTAATAGTATAGGAGGAATAGAACACCAAAGCAAACGTGATGACATGTAATTTATGCTTTCCTTATGTTTGAGTGTTTATTTTGTTATAAAAAATATTTTTGAGGTGTTAATAATCAAAATCAAGTTCTAATATGTAATATATTGATTATGTAGTGTTTTAGAATGTGTAAAGAGATTTTTTATTCTTATAAGGTCTACTAAATTTATGGTAATAAAACTTCTGAATTTATGAGGTAAAATCTCATATTGGTATTTTTAAATTATTTACAACAATTAATTCATATTCTTTTTTCTTGTTGGTTCTCTATAAGGAAAAGAAAGCTTTTAATTTGTGACCTACAATTTGTTTTCCATAAGTAACTTATGTTTTCTTTATGTTTGAGTGTCTATATTGTTATTTAAAGTGTTTTTTAGGTGCTAAGGGTCAAAATTAAGTTGCAGTATGTTGATATATATTCACTATGTAAAGTTTTAGAAAGCGTAGAATTAATTTTTACTCTTATAAGGTCAACTAAATTTATTGTAATCATACCTTTGAAATTTTCAACAATAAGTTACAATAAAGAGTCATATGATGCATGTATGACTATAATAAGTAGAGGTAGAAAAGGTACAGAACACCAAAGCAAACACGATGACATGTAATTTATGTTTTCTTTACTTTTGAGTGTTTCTTTTGTTTAAAATATATTTTTGAGGTGTTAATAATCAAAATCAAGTCCCAATATATTAATATATTGATTATGTAGAGTTTTTAAAGGTGTAGAAGAAATTTTTTACTTTTATAACGTCTACTAAATATATGGTAATGAAATCTCTGAATTTTTAATAATAACATATACTAAAGAATCATGATACATGTGTGACTTCAATAGTAGAGGAGGAATAGAACACCAAAGCAAACGTGATGACATGTAATTTATGCTTTCCTTATGTTTGAGTGTTTATTTTGTAATAAAAAGTGTTTTTGAGGTGTTAATAATCAAAATCAAGTTCTAATATGTTAATATATTGATTATGTAGAGTTTTAGAAGATGTAAAAGAGATTTTTTTTTACTCTTATAAGGTCTACTAAATTTATGGTAATAAAACTTCCGAATTTTTAATAATAAATTATACTAAAGAATCATGATACATGTGTGACTTTAATAAGTGGAAGAATAAAACACCAAAACAAATATGATGACATGTAATTTACGTTTTCTTTATGTTTGAGTGTTTATTTTGTTATTTAAAGTATTTTTGAGGTGTTAACAGTCAAAATTAAGTCCTAATATATTGATATATTATTAGGTAGAGTTTTAAAATGTGTAGAATTGATTTTTTACTCTTATAAGGTCAACTAAATTTACAGTAATAATACTTTCGAATTTTTTAATAATAAGTTCTAATAAAGAGTCATGATGCATGTGAGATTTTAATAAGTTGAGATAAAAGAGGAATGAAACACCAAAACAAAGATGGTAAAGATGAATGAAACACTAAAACAAAGATGATGACGTATCGCAAAATTAAATTAGAGATGACGTGTCGCATAGTTAAAAGGGGTAAAAATGGAAGAGAATACTAAAAAAAACTTATGTGTCGCCTTCACGACACACAACGCTTCGTCTATTATATATTTATATGATATGATATATAGATTAGGTTGAATAATGATTTTTCTTATGTTGAATAAAAGTCACAACAATCAATAAAACCAACTTTATACCAGTTTAGGTGCCTTATACCTTCTCTTCATGTAAAATAGTTCCGGAATCCGCATACAGCGTTTTATAGATTAGACGACTTTATTGGTTTTCAATATTCGAATTTAGTATTTTGTTATATTCTCTATTAATTATTAAATTAACCCTAAAAATGTGACGTCGGCTCGAAAAATCAGATTTATTGGATGCATATTGCCACAACAGCCATTAGACATATATGGATTCAAGAGGCTGTGAATAGCTTGGAGCATGACACCATTACAACTAAGACAATACAGGAGTTAACCCTGGATCCCATAGCAATGTCTTATTATTCACCATAAGCAGGTGTGTTATGCTATACTTTGGGAGCCACGGAAAATCCTCTAAGAGCTCTACTCCTTTGCATTGTGTGTGACTTAGGAATTAATGCAACCATAAGAGGATAGCCCTAGCCTTCGACTTACCTGCTCACTGGTCTCAAATAGGAGGTGGCTGTATAAGTAGCAACCTGTGATGTTTGTCAAAGGAGCAAGAGTGAAAACATCCACTCCCCGGGGTCTCTTGCAACGCCTGACCATCATATACTTGCCTTGGTCTGACGTATAGATAGATCTTCTCAAATTAAAGGGTTACCGAAATCGCTGGGCAAAGACTCCATTATGGTGGCGATTGACAGGAGAAGAAAGACAACCAACTAAATAAGCCTTACACACCCTTTCACAGTTGAACCGGTGGCACAGTCGTTCATCCATCAAGTGATCAAACTCCGTGGTATAACATCTATCATAGTTGGAGATCGAGATGAAGTCCTTGTGAGCATATTCTGGCAGAAGCTTTTCAAACTTATGGGCACCACATTAGCTTCAAGTACCGTTAACAGCCTATGACCCTGAAAGTGGTGAGCATCCAGAAGGGAATAAAAGACTCTATGAAGCATACTTTAGCTGTATGTCCAGTGACATGCCTAAGAGATGGCTAAATGGTTATTACTTGCAGAACGTTGCTACAACACCACCTACCACAGTGCATTCATGATCCCCTCTGAGGCTTTTTATGGCTATGCTTCTAAGCCACTCAACTTAAAGTGGCGGTATGTTACTCAGGATGACGCCATTGACATATACTTCAAGTAACAAAGGCAAGTGTCGCACTTACTCAAAGAAAACTTGATCGTTGCCAAAGCAAGAATGCACTAGTATGCCAATCAGCAAACGACTGAGAGACACTTTGAGATCGGGAACCTGGTCTGTCTAAGGCCATAACCATACATTTAAAGCTCCATAACCCTCGAGAAGAATCTAAAATTATCGCCAAAGTTGTATGGACCGTCTGAAGTCATCGCCAAAGTTGGTAAGGTTGCTGACAAGATCAAGTTACTCCCTCACTCCGTCATTCACCCATTTACGCCTCACTTCGGAAGAGAAAGGTCAGTCACTGGTTTCCCATTACCTCGCAGAAAGGCAAATCTTTTTGAAGCTTGTGATTATTTTTGACGAATGCATAATGGTTCTTGGTGATATTGACTTGGAATTTTTATTTTTTTTTGTTGTAACAGTGAGTGAAAAAATGGCATGAAACCTTGATTCCTTATTATCTGAGAATCTATGCATCTCCGTAATTTCCACCCCTCAAGTTTGTTTAACTTTGATAGCTATTGCAACAAATATTTTCTCCATCCCTCGAAAATATCAGTAGAACCTATGCCGCAAACTTTAGCCTAGCCCATGTGTGAGACACCATAAAATCATAAATCTCATATTGCGCTTTATTTTTGTTCGTTATATTCGTACACATGCCCCAAATAATTTAGTTAGGAGCGTATTTGATAAACTAAAACCTTTTACATGGTTTCGTTGTAATAAGAAGAGGTCTTTAGGAATCCTCTCCACCGACTTTTTCACTATTAACTACAGAAAAAAAATGACTCTCCTTACTTGGAAAATGATTTCCAGATCGCCATTTCTATTGTTTACCGACGTGTTGTGCCATAGTTTCTTACTTGGAAAATGATAGCTCTCCTTCCGTTTTAGTCGATTATAATAGTGTTTCTTACTTGGAAAATGATAGCTCTCCTTCCTTTTTAGTCAATCATGATAGTATTTTTCTGACCAGTGTGCCAAAAGCAAGTCTTATAATACGGCACGCAACTTTATATCCATGTACTCTTGGCGTAGCAACCAACACACATTTGAGTTGAAAAATTGATGGAAAATGCCTTATGGCTGGTACTTCTGAATTGGTTGCCAATGTCCATACCGACAGCAGGGAGCTGAATATGGAAACTAGATGTTCCAAAAAATATCATGCTGCTAATCTGGCTAATCCTTCATGACAGATAAATTCCTATAGCATGACCTAAAGCAATCATGATGTGGAAGAAAAGTACTTGGAACCGTGACATTTTCTGTGGGACTCCTTGGAGATACATTTTTACTTCTAACCACGGAACCTACGATCCTGCTAGTGCGAAAGCATGAGAAGTTTCTTTCTCTTTTATTGTTAGGGATTTAAAATGTCTCTTCCATTGTGAAGCATAGAGACAAGAAGTGTGAATCCTGAAGGAAGTTGCAGTTGCAACCAATACTTTAAACACCCAAAAAAAGAATCAAGATGTTATATGCTGCAACAGGCATTTTGAGCTCCATACTACAGTATTAGCAATCTGATAATCCATTGCTTGCCCCAGGGAGATGCAATCATCACCGGGCATTTTCCTTCGGTTAACGGAATGGTGTCGTCATGCAAGTTTGTTCAGTTAATGGAACAAGCTTTAGACCTTGCTTTTAGGAATATGAAACTGATCGAAGTTTGTGGGGAGAGAGAGAGAGTACTAAACCTGATTGAAGTCTTTTCCTATATTAGCTCTAATCAGCAGCATTTTTAGAGAGATTGTTCAGTTAATGGAACAAGCTTTAGACCTTGCTTTTAGGAATATGAAACTGATCGAAGTTTGTGGGGAGAGAGAGAGAGTACTAAACCTGATTGAAGTCTTTTCCTATATTAGCTCTAATCAGCAGCATTTTTAGAGAGATTGCATGACGGCACCATTCTGTTAACTGAAGGAAAATGGGTCACGTGCAAGGGCATGCTGGCAGACACATGGGCCAATTACAGACTGCCACGTAGGAGGGTAGAAGGCGAAACCTACTACCAGGTCAGGAGCAAAATTTTTTCTCTGCCAACGATCCATCCCCTTCGAGGTCACTCAATTTGCATGCATTAGGTGATGTTAAGCATAAAATGATAGCGTCTAAAATTACCCATGCGAGCCTGTTGTTATTGATCCTAGAAGCATTTTTTTCTGCCCCCTATTGCTTTTCTTTCTTTGACTATGTCCTTCCATCCTGACTTCTTGTTTTCCAGCACATTAAAAAATAAGCTACAATGGGTTTTAAACAGGAGAAAAGTTGATTTTTTTTGTTCCTTTTTATTGTTACTATTCCGTTTTTCCCTTTTTGGGTTTTCTTAGCAGGATGAAGGACTTGATATCTGAATCTGAACTTAGATGCTATGGTTCAGATCTTTGGATATCCATTTCCCTTTGTGATTAGACTGATAAAAGTTCCCACTTGAATTGAGCTTTATTTCAATGTCGCTTGAAGGCTGCTTGTGCCTTTTGTGTTTTTTTTTTTTTTTGGGTTCTTCCCCTGTATAGTGATTCATGACAAGTAAGAAAAATTCAAATTTATTATATTAAGCTTCTACAAGCCCCTTGAGATGCTGTCATTTTGAGATGATCAGGTAAGCAAACATGTGAATATATATCTTAAAAGAGAGAAATTGATGGTGAGATTTAATGTCAATTTGATAAAACAACTGCAGGCAAAAGAAATTGTGCGGTGAAGAAGATTGCAAGTGGTGCAGTGATCTAGATTTTGATCAACCATGCATAGGTTAGTGCTTAGCTCCTCTTTCTACAGAATGGGTTAGTACTTGTATACACTGTTTGATACACAAGCCTTTTCTTTAACAGGAAAAACAGATTGTTCAATATGCCATTCTACCAATGGTGTTCTTTGTCGAGCTTTTCTGAAGGTTAGGTATGGCGAAAGTAGGTCAAACATTTAGGAGTCGGAGAACATATATATAGTTCAAATGATGGTGTCTTAACAACGTAGATTAGAGGGTGTTTGAGATTGATTTTGGGATGGTCAAACCTGATTTAATCTGATTTATGATGTTTGGCAAAACAGATTAAGAAATTTAAATTTTCCTCAAAAAACTCAAAATTGATTAAATCCATAATCTTGAAGAGTGAGAATTATGAAATAATCAATTTTCTCATAATCAGGTTTGACCTTCTAATTTACCATACTATCCTCATATTTCTAGTAAAATGACATCTCATACCCTTTAATTAATTTACAAAAGTTATTATACTATAATCAATAATGTGAGATCGTGGGTGTTTTTAATTTATAGTAAAAAATAAACAACTTTTGTAGGCAGATGAAAATAACTTTTTGATAATTTACTTGTGAAATATAGTTAATTACAAATGAAATTTATTTTAACCTCACCTTTTTAAATGGATATAAAGAATTTTTTTTTAAGTGTCATTTATGGTCATTTTGTTGTAGTAGAACTGATTTAAGTACTTTTTATCCAAACACTTTTATAGATTTAAGCTAGTTTATAATTACTATTACCAAACAGTAAAGTGATTCTACTAAAAGTAGATTAAATCTGATTTTAAAAACTGATTTAAATTTAAGCAGGATTCTACTTTTTAGAATCAATCGCAAACGGACTCTTAGTATATATAGCGACATAGGTTGGCCTTGCCAAACATATCTGATGCCAAGGAAAGTGGGTTCGCAGTCGACGTGGAGGTGCCACAAGGAATGCAGTCCGAGTCAGAAGCCAAGTGTGATGATATGGGAGACAGTAAGGGTGGAGCAAGGACAGAGACCAAGGGCTTCCCAGACAGAGCCTGAGGCTGACAGTGCTGTTAGGGCGATGGTGCAGAGTGAATACACGACGACAGTCACAGTCCGATACTTAGGTCTAGAGTCAAGGTCTTGTATGTTTCTCTATCTAGGATTCTAGAGTGAAAATGTCAGAGTTTCATCAGAAAATGTCCAAGCCCTCAATGAATTCTCAAGACCTCTATTTATAGAGGTTGTGATGATGATGATGTCATCACGTGACACGTGGCGCTCCTCGGGAGTGACACATCACCGAGGGGTCCACAGCTGCCGGTGCTCCATGGACTGTCGAATCGCATATTCACCCGGCCTGCCCCGCACAATGTCGCTATGTCTGTCTGGAAAGACTGGCTCACACAGCGTCGGTGTGGCCAGAGAACCCCCTTGATCTAGCCACCAATCCAAGCCCTTGCAAACTCCCACAGGCCTGGCAACGGTAGGGAAGACCCGACGCCCAGCTGCCAGGTGGACTAGACGCGATGCCCTCCGAAGACCTGCTTCCATCTCAGAGTGACCTGGGGGTCATAGTCCCTAGGGGTGCCGATGCAAGCCCCCAGTTGCGGAGCACGTAGGCCAGTCACGAAGACACCCTGGCGGAGATAGTGTCCCGAAGGAGTCGCCTACCTCCGCGGTGAGTCCTTGTGCCGAAGCACTCGGAGCGCATCAAGGTAGCATCCCGAAGGAGCCGTCTACCCGACTGGCCGAGGTAGCATCCCAGAAGAGCCGTCTACCTGGCAGAAGGGGAGTTGAAGAGCTCCCTGGCGGAGATAGTGTCCCGGAGGAGTCCCCTATCTCCGTAGGATGCTGCACACACTAGAGAGTGGGTCGAAGCATATTCCACTACAAAAGCAAGGTGTGCATGGTGTGGTTAAACGATGGACCGATGCAAGGAGCATGGTAGTGTGACAGAGAGCCAGGAGGCACGACTGTGTTAGTAGCATGGAGCACGGGCTCGATGGAGTGAGTGAGGTGCCGGGGGCATGTCATGGAGATGGCACAGCGCATGGGCGCGACAGAGTGGGTATGGTGCCAAGGGCACTGTAATGTGACAGGGAGCATCGGGGCACGGCTCTATCAGTAGCGCGATGCACGGGCGCGGCAAAGGGAGTAAGGTGTCGGGGGCATGTCTGTGTTAGTGGCGGGGCGCATGGGCGTGACAGAGTGCGTATGGTGCCGGGGCCACAACTTTGTGAAAGAGAGCCTAGGGGCACGGTTATATCAGCAGCGCGACGCATAGGTGGGGGGAGTGACGTCCAGGCGACGGGGGTTGCAGAGTGACCTCTGGACGACAGGGATCGCAGAGTGACGTCCAGGCGATGGGGATCGCTAAGTGACTTCAGGGCAACGGGGGTCGCGGAGTGACGTCCCGGCGATGGGGGGTCACAGAGTGACATCTTGGCATCGGGGGTCGCGGAATGACATCCGACCCTTGAAAAGTAGTGAAGATGCTAAGTATGGAAGCCAAAGGCCAACCCTTTAGAGGAAGGCCAAGGCCAACCATTAGGCCAACCCCAGAGGAAGGCCAAGGCCGACCCCAGAGGAAGGCCAAGGCCGACCCCAAGGGGAAGGCCAAGACCGACTTCCTTCGGTATGCGTCAAGGTGCACCGACGGGCGAAGTGCGACGGTCAGAGCGTGATGAGCAGTCACGCAAGGATGAGTTTCTTGGTGACTAAATCACGTCAAAAAAGTGAGAAGTGCACGTGTCTTGAGCGTGCACCTTTGACCGGTTGGAATCGTTGAATATTGCATGTTGCTTGTCAGATGTGTCATGCGAAATGGGACCCCCAGTGGGCCTTTCGGTGCTACCAGAATAGGTTGGGAACATAAGCCCCCTGCGTGTGGTTGTGAGCGGAGGGGCAACCCGAGCGGGCGCCGCACGCATATTCGTAAGTTCGCACTTAGAAGAATATCTTATGTATATTGGTTCAAGAGTTGTTGACGTCGTCATTGCATGATGAAGGTGAAGAGTAGGTGGCTCGAGCCACCTCGTGCACCACCTTCTGAAGCCTGAGTATGGATAGGAGTTTACATAAGGGCATGATGATAGGGCGCAGGGGCGCGGGCGACAGGGGTTGCGGAATCGGTGCCCGGGTGCCGATGATGGGCGTTGAAGTATTGGTGTCCGGACATGGGCGATAGGGGTCGTGGAGACAGGGCGAGGGCACAGGCAACGACGACGGGGTAAGTGGTTCGAGCTACCTCGTACATCACCTACCAAGTACATTGATGCCGGGGGACATCGTCATGAGGGGCACGACAAGGGCGCGATAGGGCATCGGGATGCTAAGGTAGTCCACAACGGGCTGCGAGGCGCAGGGGACGGGGGTCACGGAGGCGGCACCCGGGCGACGACGATGAGATAAGTGGTTCTAGCTAGCTCGCGCACCACCTACCAAGGTTATTTGATGTCGAGGGATATCATCATGAGGGGCACGACAAAGGCACAATTGGGTGTCATGATGCTGGGGCAGTCCACGATGGGCGCGGGGGTGCGGGAAATGCCATGCGGTCAATGTTGTAATTTTTTTTAAGTGTTGGCCTTGAAGTGTTGTCGTTGGATGAATATGGGCAGGCTGAAGAGGGATGGCTTTGGGCTAGGGGAGGTCGAAGGGTATGGGCCTGTGTCACGAAGGTTGTGGCCGACGGTATTAATGCGGCCTTGGGTTTGGTGTGGGCTGGCCGAATGATAGATGAAAGGGGATGGCCAAAGAGTGGAGGTCAGCCTCAGGGTCAAGAAGGAAATTAGGGGGGCGAGGCCGAGGGTAGGGTGGTGAGGTCGGCCATGGAAGAATGGAGAGGTCGAAGAGTGGATGGAAAGAGTGAGAAAAGGGATGGCTGAATGGTTGATGGCCGAGGTGGGGAGAAGGGTGAAGGTCGAAGTGAGATGGCTTGGGGTTGCAAGGGGGAAGGGTCAGCCTCGGGCTTGTGGGCGGGGTGGTGAGAAAGGAGGAAGAAAGAGGAAGCTTGGAGAGTGGGGGTCAGCGGCGGCAAAGTGCCGCGGATGGTCGAGGCTGAGGGGTAGGGGGAAGGGAAAGAGAGGGAAGGGGGAAGGGGGTGGGGCTGAGGCCGAGGCCGAGGGGGGAGGCCAAGGCCAGAGGGGTGAGGCCGAGGCTGACGGGGGTGGGTGACCGAGGCTAGGGGGAGCCGGGGAAGAAAGAAGGGGAAAGGGGAAGGGAAAGGGGGCGACTGGGGGGCCGGGGGAGAAGAGAGGGGGGAGGTGGTCGTCAGTGAGGGGGCGACGCCGGCCGGTGAAATGGTACGACAGGAGGCTGAGACTAAATGGGAGGTGACGTAAGCTTGGCAGCTCGAAGAAGGAGAAGAGAAAGGGAAATGGGAAAGAAAATTAGGGTTAGGGTTTAGGTTCGAGTGGGTCGGGTTTGGGTGGGGGAGTTGGGTGAGGGGCTGAGAGAGGGAATGGGCACACAGGTCGGGGTGGTCCGGGCTTGTAGGTAGGGTTCTGCCTTTTTTATTTTGAATGTTTTTTTTGAGCAACCCTAAAGTGGGAGCCCCCAAGAAAATTTTCACGATGGACAAGATGAGAATGAGAGGAGTGGGATGGTGGGAGTGAAGATGAAAAATGTTGTGAATGTTTTTCTATGTGTAGAACGAGGGCGAGAGAGTTGTGCCCGACCACGAGCAGGCATGGTGAGAGGGAGGAGTGAGAAGAGGGTGAGAAAATTTTCTAAGTGTTGAGAAGATTTCCCGAGTGTTGGAAGGAGCATAAGATATAGGGGTGAAAAAAATTTTTCTAAGTGTTGAGCTCGGATAAGATTGCCGATGGGAGACCGCTGAAGGTGATCATCGATGACTGGTTGCGAAAAAAATGAAATTTTTTTTCAAGTGTTGAGCTGAGTCAAGGATGTCAAGGGAGACCACTGAGCCACCTCGTGCACCACATACCAAGTCGCTGCAATGTGAGGCGGATGGGGGTTAGGAAGTGGTGAAGCCCCCAAGGGAGATGGTGATGGCATCAAGAGTGGTGTGGGTAGGGCTGTGCAAGAGCCCTGCGGCTTAAAAATTTTCTCAGTCTGGAAAATGTAACTTCATTGATAATAAAAGATAGGCAACATGCCTTGGTACATGGGAGTTGAGTACATGGAAGCTTGCAAAATGAAGGAAAAAAATTACAAGTGTGGAAAACGCACTAGGCAGGCTAGGGCTTGGGCGGTTGGTTCAAATGCCCCGGGCTTAGAGTTTGAGCTCGCCAGATGCAATTTTGTCGGCGAATACGAACTTGAGGCCCCTGCACCACTTGAGGCCGTGACCTACCTTCCGATGATAGGGGCAGTAGTTGGGATGGGATAAGTCTTCCGGAGTAGGTTCAGTGTCAGCATTAGGCACGATAATAGCATTGTCGTTGATCCAAGTCTCGAGGAGAGCTCTGACAGTCTTCAAGTCACACGGGTATTCCGGGGCAGGCGTCAGTTGCCTTCTCTTGTCAGGGCGTCCATCATGTCCTTAGGACTGACGCTTACGGTTTTTGTGGTCATTATTGGCTGCTTCTTCCGTCGCAGCCAAGGCAATATGAGTTTGGGGTTTTGGGGTCTTTAACAGACCAACCGAGTCATATGTGCATCGTGCAGCTTCCTTGAGATGTCCCCAAGACTGAAGCTAGAGGTTTTCTAGTTAGACCCTGTAGGTGTATTTCATGTTCTTGATGCAAATGGGTACAAGGGTTTCATCCTTGCTGAAGTCAATGCACTCCAAACACTTGTGCTGAAATCACGTAACATAGGTGTTGAGGTCTTCCCTGGGGTTCTGGCAGATTCCGGCAATGTCAACGATGGTCGCACGCTCTGTCTGATAGTGAAACTTGTCGAGAAAGCGCTGGACCATGTCAAACCAGGAGTGGATACTACCATTAGGAATCTGATGATACCAAGAGTAGGCAAGGCCAGTTAGGGACTTGTGAAATTCTCGAAGCTTCAAAGTGTCGTCCTCCCCGTAGTGCTCCAGGGAGCCAGCAAAAAGGGTGATGTGCTCATCGGCATTGCCCTCTTTTGCCATTGAATAAGGTGAATGATGGTTGCTTGTACTTGACAGGGTAGGGCTTAGTAGCAAGGCTACCAGAGTAGGGAGCATGACATGATAGCTTAGAGGGGGAGTGGGGTAAAGATGACTGTTTGAGACGGTGAAGGAGGGCATCAAAGTCATGCTTGGTGATGTATGACACATGTGAGGGTTTGTGCTCTATCGGGATGATCCGGGCACTAGAGCCCCCAAACGGTGCAACCTGAGGTATCGAGGGGATGACGACGGTAGAGAGGGGTTGGTGGTGGGAAGTAACTTGTTGAGGTATGGTTTGCACATGAGTAGTGTCAGCGGCTGGAAGCCGGTCGTCAGGCAGGGACGACTGGAGTAAGCCGGGGGAATGACTTGTGTTTAGGTTTCGGTTGGTTATGTTCGGGTTAGGCTCTATCTCAATTGAGTCGTGAGTCTTTAAAGTGCTTCGAGCATGGGTAAGGTGTGGAGCCGCAGGCTGAGGTGTCACGAGTCTTACTGTCGAGGGCCCGAAGGACGAAGGCAGCGGTGGTCGTGACACTAGAACCTGAGTAGTGTCCAAAACTAGCCTAGGCCTTAACGGCTAAATCTGAGGGGAAGGGGCCAACCCTAGAGCTTGGGATGGCAGGGGGAAGCAGCGGACACAGGGTGGGGAGCTCTAAGGCCTTGAGAAGTCGGCGTTTGTGAAGTTAAGACTTGGATGGATTTTTTCATTTCTAAGATGATAGCCATGAAAGTAGATTAAGAGTCTTGGAGGTTGGTGATAGTAGGAGTAAGGTGTTGGATTATGGCGTCGACAATTACCGCCACATCGGGTGCATCCATCGTAGAGGGAGCCTGGATTTGGTTGTGACTGGTCTCCTCTTGGTCCTCGACGTGATGCTTCTCTTGGACAGCCGGGTTGAGGGTTTAGCTGGTAGTCCTGCATTACTGACGCATCATTGCTTGGGTGTGTCGGGCATTGGACAAATTGCACTGCGATGCTCACCTCCCCAAGAGAGTCGCCAAAATGATGCCAAGGAAAGTGGGTTCACAGTCGAAGTGGATCTGCCACAAAGAATGCAGTCCGACTCAGATGTCAAGTGTGATAATGTGGGACACAGTAAGGGTGGAGCAAGGACAGAGATCAAGGGCTTCCCAGACAGAGCCTGAGGCTGGCAGTGCTGCTAGGGCGATGGTGCAAAGTAAATACACGACGACAGTCACAGTCCGATGCTTAGGTTCAGAGTCAAGGTCCAATATGTTTCTCTCTCTAGAATTCTAGAGTGAAAATGTCAAAGTTTCGTTAGAAAATGTCCAAGCCCCCAATGAATTCTCAAGACCTCTATTTATAGAGGTTGAGATGAGGATGTCATTAACCGACACGTGGTGCTCCCCGGGAGTGACCCATCACTGAGGGGTCCACAGCTGTCGGTGCTCCATGGACTATTGAATCACATATTCACCCGGACTACCTCGCATAGCGTTGCTCTGTCTGTCTGGAAAGACTGGCTCCCACAGCATTGGTGTTGCCAGAGAACCCCTTGATCTAGCCACCAATCCAAGCCCTTGTAGAGTCCCATAGGCTTGGCAGGGGTGGGGAAGACTTGACGCCCAGCTGCCAGGTGACTAGGCGCAATGCCCTCCGAAGACCTGCTCCCATCTCGGAGTGACCCGGGGGTCATAGTCCCTAAGGGTGCCGACGCAAGCCCCTAGTGCCAGAGCACGTAGGCCAGTCACAAAGACACCCTGGCAGAGATAGTGTCCCAGAGGAGTCGTCTATCCCGCAGGTAAGTCCTTGTGCCAGAGCACTCAGAGCACATCAAGGTAGCATCCCGGAGGAGCCGTCTACCTAGCGGAAGGGGAGTTGAAGAGCTCCCTGGCAGAGATAGTGTCCCGGAGGAGTCGCATATTCCGCAGGCCGAGGTAGCATCTTTGAGGAGCCGTCTACCCGACGAGCCGAGGTAGCATCCCGGAGGAGTCATCTACCTGGCAGAAGAGGAGTTGAAAAGCTCCCCGGAGGAGATAGTGTCCTGAAGGAATCACCTATCCCTACGGGTGAGTCCTTGTGCCAGAGCATCGAAGCACGTCAAGGTAGCATCTCGGAGGATCCGTCTACCCGACTGGCCGAGGTAGCATCCCGGAGGAGCCGACTACCTGACGGAAGGGGAGTTGAAGAGCTCCCTGGCAGAGATAGTGTCCCGGAGGAGTCGCCTATCCCCGAGGTGAGTCCTTGTGCCAGAGCACTTGGAGCTCGTCAAGGTAGCATCCCGGAGGAGATGTCTACCTGACTGGCCGTGGTAGCATCCCGGAGGTCCGTCTACCTGGCAGAAGGGGAGTTGAAGAGTTCCCTGGCAGAGATAGTGTCCTGGAGGAGTCGCCTATCCCCACAGGAGTTGCCTATCCCTAAAAGCCAACCCTTTAGGGGAAGGCAAAGGCCAACCATTAGGGGAGGCCAAAGCCAACCCCAGAGGAAGGCCGAGGTTGACCCCAAAGGGAAGGCCGAGGCCAACTTCCTTCGGTATGCACCAAGGTGCACCAACGGGCGAAGTGCGACGGTCTGAGCATGATGAGCAGTTGCGCAAGGATGAGTTTCTTGGTGACAAAGTCACGTCAAAAATGTGAGAAGTGCACGTGACTTGAGCATGCACCTTTGACCTGTTGGAATCGTTGAATATTGCATGTTGCTTTTGCGGACGTGTCATGCGAAGTGGGACCCCCAGTTAGCCTTTGGGGGCAACCAGAATAGATTGGGAACAATATCTTTTTAGGTTTTATATATGATGATATGTAAAGCAGAAAACTGAACATGTTCACGTAAGTTTCTACTAGAAATGGAAGAAATGAGAGAGAATAAACAATGGATATGCCCTCACTGCACAGAAGAAAAGGGTATCAAGCAATTTTGGATATGCAACAGGTAGGTGAATCACCATCATTATCAACATTTTTGGTGGTCACTATGGGTATGCTTCTAGGTCACTTAATCTGTAGCAACTACAAGTCACTGATGATGACGCTATGCATGTTAAGAGTTAATCTAGATTCTACATGGTTACGACACTTGATAAGGAAGAATCAAGACATGAATAAAGGATAAGAAGATATGGGAGTTATCTTTAAGATATGGATGAGTTGTTAATGTCTTAGTTATTGAGTAAATAAAGGAGTCTAAGAATAGTAGTAGTGTGATCATTCTATGATAGTGAGTGAATAAGTTGTTATATAAGAGAAGTGTTGAGAGAAAATATATATATATATATAGAGAAATATCATTGAAGTGTGTTCTCCTCTCCACTTCCTCCTCCTCCATAATACTAAGAGTATTTTCCGCTGCAAATATTATGTCCTTTATATTGTGTCCATCACTCAACAAAGTGGTATCAGAGCGGAGGTTCTAATGGCGGCAACAAGTGGAGCATTTCCTTTCCCAAAGCTCGCGAAAGACAACTATGAACGATGGAACATCCAATTGAAGACCTTTCTTGGTGGTCAAGACATTTGGGAGGCCATAGAAGGAGAATACGTGGAGCTAGAAAACTTGGCCGGAGCTAGTCAAGCAGTGAAGAAGGCTGCCAAAGAAGCCTGAGTGAAAGATTAAAAGGCTCTTTCACTCATCCAACTTGGTGTCGATGACAATATTTTTTAGAAGATTGGCAGGCCACCACCGCAAAGAAAGCATGGGATACGTTTGAAAATGTTTTCAAGGGCATAAACAAGGTGAAAAGGGTGCGACTCCAAAGCCTTCGAGGTGAATTTGAGTCTTTACAAACGAAAGACTCCGAGATGATTTTTTATTACATTTCAAGAGTTCTCTCAGTTGTGAACCAACTTGAGAGAAATGGTGAAGATATGGAAAATAGTCTAGTGGTTGAGAATATTCTTCGATCTCTCGATCTGAAATTCGACCATGTAGTTGTTGCCATCGAAGAGTCCAACGATATCGACACTATGACATTCGATGAGCTATCTGGAAATTTGCAAGTCCACGAGGACAGGATCAAGAGGAGGAATAAAGAGCCTATCGAGCAAGCTCTCCAGGCCAAGATGAATATCAATAAGAGGAAAGATGAACCCAAGAAGAATCAAAGTGGTCGAGGTAGAGGCCATGGATGAGGTCGCAGTCGAGGTCATGGTAGAGACCGCGGTGGACAAAATCAAAACAACAATAATGAATTAGGTGCGGAATTTCGTCCATCAAGAGGATGGACAAAGTCGAGGAAGAGATGGCTATTATCAATGAGAAAATAAGAAAGACGTTGAATGTTTCACATGCCATCGATATGGACACTGCTCTTGGCAGTGTCAAGACGATCCAAAAGAGGAAAATGTGAAGGCTCACTATGCAGAAGAAAATAAAGTGGGCGATGACGCGGTCCTATTGGCCCATGATGGATCAAAAGGAGAAAAGGAGAATTCTTGGTATCTCGATATTGATGCCAGCAATCACATGTGTGGCTACAAACACATGTTTATCGAGATGGATGAATGAGTGACTGGAAATATCATCTTTGGAGACATGTCCAAAATCCCAGTCAAAGGCAAAGGCAAAATTCTGATCAAATTGAAGAATGGAGGCCATCAATTCATCCCAAATGTTTATTATGTTCTCGAGATGAAGGCAAACATTTTAAGCATGGGCCAGCTGTTGGAGAAAGGCTACGACATCCATATGAAAAACAAATGTCTTTATTTGAGAGATGATAGAGGGAGCTTGATCGCTCGTATTTCGATGTCAAGCAATAGAATGTTCTTAATAAATATCCATCATGATACCTCTAAATGTTTGAAGGCCTGTTTTGATAACCAATCTTGGTTATGACACTTAAGGCTCGGACATCTTAATTTTGGAAGTCTGAAATTACTATCCATGAAGAGTATGGTGAAGGGATTGCCATCGATAGATCATCCAGATCAACTCTGTGAGGGTTGTCTTATCGGAAAGCAACATTGACACAGTTTCCCAAAGGACTCGATATCGAGAGCAAGGGTGCCGTTAAAGCTTATACACACTGATGTTTGTGGTCCGATAGATCCAGCATCTCTTGGTAAGAACGAATACTTTTTACTGTTCATTGATGACTTTAGTATGAAGACTTGGGTTTTTTATTCCTCAAGCAAAAGTCAGAGGTATTCTCAACTTTCAAGAGGTCCAAGGCTCTTGTTGAGAAGTAGAGTGGATATCAGATGAAGGCGATGAGATCTGATCGAGGTGGAGAGTTTATATCTAAGGAGTTCAAGGCATTCTGTGAAGAGAATGGCATCCGTCGACCGCTTACCATTCCATATTCTCCTCAACAGAACGGAGTGGTGGAAAGAAAGAATCGATCGAAAGTAAACATGACTCGAAGCATGTTGAAGAGCAAGAATTTGCCCAAAGAATTTTGGGCTGAAGCAGTGGATTGTGCGGTTTACCTATCCAATCGTTGTCCAACAAGAAGTGTATGGAATCAAACATCACAAGAAACTTGGAGTGGATACAAGCCAAGTGTATCTCACTTGAAGGTATTTGGAAGCATTGCATATGTGCATGTTCCTGATCAGCAAAGAAAAAAGCTCGATGATAAAAGTGAAAAGTAGCGTCAACAGTCAAAAGGGCACAAGTTGTACAACCCTGTTGATCAGAAGATTAAAATCAG
This sequence comes from Escallonia herrerae, assembly GCA_033070095.1. Taxonomy (NCBI): domain Eukaryota; kingdom Viridiplantae; phylum Streptophyta; class Magnoliopsida; order Escalloniales; family Escalloniaceae; genus Escallonia; species Escallonia herrerae. The sequence goes on from JAVXUP010002902.1 coordinate 66,216, forward strand.
TCGAGATGTGATTTTTGATGAGAAGAGCTCGTGAGACTGTACTAATCGAGACAAGGAACAATATGTTTTTTATCCAATCAATAAGGATAGAAAAGAAGAAGAGTCGATAGAACCGATGACTCCCTCAAGTCCAGCATCTCCAACTCAATCGATTTCAACATCATCATTATCATCAGCCGAAAGTCACACCAACCAAGACAGGACCACGAGGCAAGAGATCTCTAAAGGAGATTTATGACTTAAATCAGAACCAAAGCATGTTCTGTCTCTTTGTAGAAACTGAGCCAATTGATTTTGATGAAGCATCAAGAAGTGAAAAATGGAGGAAGGCCATGAATAAAGAGATCAATACGATCAAGAAGAATGATACTTGGGAGCTGGCCACTCATGAATCAAAAAAGAAACCCATTGGTGTAAAATGGGTTTATAAAGTAAAGAAAAATTCTAAAGGTGAGGTTTAGAGATACAAAGCAAGGCTTGTTATTAACGGATACAAACAAAGGGCTGGAATCGACTATGATGAAGTCTTCGCCCCGGTCGCCCTATTGGAAACGATACGACTACTGATATCTCTAGCAGCACTAAATAAGTGGAAGATCCATTAAATGGATGTGAAGTCAGCCTTCCTTAATGGTTTTCTTGATGAAGAAGTTCATGTCGAACAACCAGAAGCATATGTTGCTCGAGGCCATGAAGACAAAGTGCTAAGGCTGAAGAAGGCCCTGTATGGGTTGAAGCAAGCACAAGGGCATGGAGCAGTCGCATTGACAAGTACTTTCAAGAGAGAGGCTTTAAGAAATGCCCAGATGAGCATGCACTCTACATCAAGATGAATGGAAAAGGTGATATCTTGATAGTTTGTTTATATGTCGATGATTTAATTTTTACTGGCAACTGTGTGAAAAATGTTTGATGACTTCAAGAAGGAAATGGCCAAGGAGTTTGAAATAACTGATATCGATTTAATGTCATATTATCTTGGGATCGAGGTAAAGTAAAGAGATGATGGAATTTTTGTCTCGCAAGAAGCATATGCAAAAGAAGTGTTGAACAAGTTCAATATGGAAAAGTGCAACCCAATCAGTATCCCCATCGAGGTTGAAAGAAGTTGTCGAGGCACATCAAATAAGGTCCGATTGATTGAACCTTGTTCAGAAGCTTGGTTGGTAGTTTGAGGTTTTGACGTGTACAAGGCCCGATAACCTATATGCAGTCAGTTTTGTCAGTCGATGTATGGAGAATTCGACAACTTATCACTTCAAAATAGCAAAAAGGATACTTCGGTACATTAAAGGTACTATTGATCTTGGCTTATTTTATCCTGCAGTAGGTGATAAGAAATTATTGGGATACAGTGAAAGTGATTGGGCTAGGGACGTGGATGATCAATAGAGTACAACTGGATTTGTTTTTTATTTTGGTGAAGCAGCATTCACATGAACATCGAAGAAGCAATCAATAGTGACTCTATCGACATGTGAAGCAGAATATGTGGCTGCAACTGTGACTGTTTGCCAAGAGATATGGCTAAGAAGTTTGCTTAAAGAGCTCAATTTTATTCAAGATGAATTGACAGAGATTTATGTCGTAACAAGTTTGCCTGAGCTCTTGCTAAAAATTCAGTCTTTCATGATCGAAGCAAGCACATCGACACACGGTATCATTTCATCTGTGAGAGCATTGCCAAGAAGGAAGTCCAAGTCAAGTTTATGAGTCTGAAGATCAAGTTGCAGTTATCTTCACAAAGCCCCTGAAAAGAGAAGTCTTCGAGAAGCTACGGAGTCGACTTGGAATGAGAGAATCAAGCTTAAGGGGGCATGTTGAGACTTAATCTTGATTCTACATGGTTACGGCACTTGATAAGGAAAAACCACGACATGAATAAAGCATAAAAAGATAGGGGCGTTATCTTTAGGATATGGATGAGTTGTTAATGTCTTAGTTATTGAGTAAAGAAAGGAGTGTAAGAAGAGTAGTAGTGTGATCATCTAAGATAGTGAGTGAATAAGTTGTTATATAAGAGAAATGTTGAGAGAAAAATAGAGAGAGAGAGAGGGAGCGAGAGATATCATTGAAGTGTGTTTTCCTCTCCACTTCCTCCTCCTCTATAATACTAAGAGCATTTTTTGCTGCAAATATTATCTCCTTTATATTGTATCCATCACTCCACAATGCACATATACTTCATGGAACAAATGCGAGTGTTGAACTTACTCAAAGACGAACTTGGCAGTTGGCCAAGCAAGATGGCCAATCAGCAACAATATGCCAATCAGCTAACGACACAAGGCACTTAGAAATCAAGGACCTAGTCTATCTAAGGCTATAACCATAAAAGCAGAGCTCCATAGCCCTCAGGAAGAATCTCAAATTATTCCAAAAGTTTTATGGACCGTGTGAAATCATCGCAAGAGTTGGTATGGTTGCTTGTGATCTTAACCTACTCCTTTACTCTCTCGTACACCCACTGTTTCGCGCCTCGAGCCAGAAGAGAAAGGTCCAAACCATATGGTCACTAGCCTTCCTATTACCTCAAAGGAAGGCCTGGCTGCTTGTAATCTTAACTTACTCCCTTACTCTCTTGTACACCCACTGTTTCGCACCTCAAACCAGAAGAGAAAGGTCTAGACCATATGGTCACTAGCCTTCCCATAACCTCAGAGGAAGGCCTGGTTGCTTGTAATCTTAACTTACTCCCTTACTCGCCCGTACACCCACTGTTTCGCGCCTCAAGCCAGAAGAGAAAGGTCCAGACCATATGGTCACTAGCCTTCCCATTACCTCAGAGGAAGGCCAAATCTTCATGGTGCCTCTGACTATTGTTGACAAATACATAATGTTCTTGGTAAATTTTACAAAAATGGTAACACAATTGAGACAAAGTGACATAATCAAAGGATGAGATTAAAGAATAATGAAACATTAAGTCGTATCATCCTAGAATCACTACATCTCCTAAATCCCATACATCAAGATTTTTTTAACGTTGATAGCTATTGCAACAAATGTTTTCTTAATCCTATGTGAGACACATGCAGAATAATTTTTATAGCCTGGCCCATGTATGAGACACTCTATAAAGACATAAATTGATCATTGCACTTCTTTTTTGGTCATAAATTTGGTCTCAATGCCCCAATAATTTAGTTAATAATGTCTTTTTATATACAGAAAACGTTTCACATGGTTTATTTAAACAAGAAAAGGTCTTTAGAAATCCTTCACCGACTCTTTCACTATCATTTAAAGAAATTAAACGCGACTCTTTCACTATTAAAAGGTAGAACCAGCTGATAGCTCTGACTCCTCACACACTACGATCACTCAACTGTGAGCTCATGACAACAATTTTTGGATCGCCATCGCTCATGTTTACTCACATGCGCTCTGCCATAGATACGTACTTCCTTATTTGGATAATGACGACCCGACTTCTGTTTTAGTCAGTGATGGTAGCATGTTGCTCACAAGTGTTAGATGACACATATATTAATATGACAAATTACCTTATCGCTATTGTCTTATGTTTAGGACATTCTATGGTTCTCATAACTTATATAGGATTCTCTTTTTTATTTCTGGCAAGATAGTTTTCTCTTGCCTATATAAAGGTCTCATCGTACTCAGTTTTATAATACTCTCTAATATAATTAGCTTTTCTTTCACCTTTTCTACCATGGTATCAGAGCCATACGATCTGTCGATTTGAGAATCGTTCAACTGCTATAGCAAACTTTTGGTCTTTCTTTCATGCCCTTTCTATATAGTGATCTTCGCTTATGGTGAAACCCTAGTCACCGCCCACTGTTATTGTTCATCAAATCTAGCTTATCTCTTTCACGTCGAAAAAAAACCAAAAAAAAAAAATTGTTTCCTTCTTCAATTACCTCTGTCAATTTCCTTTAGCCCAGACCCTAATCCTACACCCCCTTAAGATTCTATTCCCTCCACCGATCACAGTGCTACCAACCATGCCACCATGCTTTTCGTTCTGTTCCTGCAACAGATCATGCTCGTGTCTTGTTCTCACTTCTGCCTTGTTCTTAGTCGTCGGACCTCACCCCAAGACCTTTACAGTCGCCGGACCTCGCCTCGCCCTGGGACTCCTGTTCTGTTCCTAGTCTGCGGACCTCATTCTGGGACTTTTGTCTGTTCTTGCATCGCCAGACTGTACACATGGAATTCATCTCTACTTAGATCTCACTTAATGCAGCTGGTATCAAGACACCGCTCCAGACTTAACCTCCAAATTCAAGCTTGTTCATTCTCTATCAACTTGAGTTTGAGGGGCGATGTTAGATGATACATATATTAATATGAAACTTACCTTATCTCTATTGTCCTATGTCTAGAACATTCTATGATCCTCATAACATATATAGGATTCTCTTTTCTATTTCTGGTAAGACAGTTTTTTCTTACTTATATAAATGCCTCATTGTACCCAATTTATAATATTGTCTAATATAATTATCTTTCTCTTCACCATTTCTATCAGCAAGCAAAGGGTGTAATGCCTAATGTGATCCCATTTTCGATAGAAAAAAATGGTCACCGTAGCCTTTTTCATTAAAGCTTTAGAGACACTTCAATGACAGGTTCTTGGAAAATGATCCTCCCTAGTGCTTTAGCAATGAAAAGTGTCTCGGGCCTGCTTTTAAACTTTTAGCGACTGTTTTTTTGTGCTTTAAATAAATTCGGGGACACTTTTATCTTACCACAGCTTTGCAATGCGGAAGAGAATCAATTCTTCTAGAATATAGAGCTGCAACCAAGTATTTCAGCAAATGGTGGAATTCGTAGTTGATGGCTAAGCTGTGACCAAGTAAAAGGTACAATTTTGGCAAGTATCAAAGCTTTCGGAGTTCGGATGCACAGTCTTCAATCCAAGGGGAAAAACATAATTTAGCTAAGCTGTGACCAAGTAAAAGGTACAATTTTAACTAGTATCGAAGCTTTCGAAGATCGGATGCAGAGTCTTCAATCTAAGGGGAACAACATAATTTAGCCTTCAAAAATCTAGACCAAAGGGAAAATAAACAATCTTTTGCAATTTTGCTTCAAACGAGCATAACTCACTTGTGAATACTAGCAAAAAGAAAATTGAAAACCCAAAATTATTTCAGATATTACAGCGGAAGCCACAAGAAATAACTAAAGAATCTTTTCAACCTTTGGCCGACAGAGAAAGATTATTTCCTTCAACCAAGTTTTGATATTTCAACAAAGTTGGCAACGTGGATATTTCTGGGAAACAATCTTACCGACCACGGGTTTACATTATTTGCTTAGTTATAGGCTTTACCTGAGGTGATGGCGTGTGTGGGTAGATATAGATATACTAGTAAGAATCACGTGCTTTGCACGTTATATAGTAATTTGAAATAAAAATATTATGAATTTTGGTGAAAAACACAATTGAAATTAATCAATATGACTATTATAATTAAACTATAACAATAAATCAGTTGTATTCTGCTAATCAAATACTCAAAATACGAAAAGCTAATTAAACATGGCTTTACTTTCAAACCCAAATTTTTCACACCAATTATCACCAATATTTTTTTACTATTTATCATACTTATTTCTTTCGTCGCATTATAAGTTACCGCTAAAGAGAATCCTGACTGTCTCATATTATATCTTGTTATCGAAGGTACACTGATATTGTAATTAGTCTCAAACATGTTCCACAAATTTTTAACTCTCACGAAATACTACAAGATTTATCGTACAGTAATAAAAGTAAAGAAAATTTTTAGAGATAATTTCATGTAATATGTTTTGATAGCACATATATAAGTCTGGGAAGTGAAATTAAGAAGTTTGAATTATAGTAAAGTGATATTAATAAAAGTTCAAAATTAAACTGAAAAGGATTATCGAAAGTAAAGTATCTAACGGGAAGAAGTTATGACTATAACAAAGTTTGTAAGACAAAATGCCTTAAGAGCTTAAATGTTACATCTTTAAAACCAAAAATCAAGCGAACTTAAGAGATTTAACATGACACATAAAAAATTGAACTACTTAGGTAACAAATTTAGTAGCCCTAACTTTCAATGATCTTTCCAAAGTTTTTCTATATTTGCTTTCAGAGTTTTGACACTTTTTCTAGCAAGCAACACCACTAAAGTTCAAAATATCATCACTTAGAATTTTCAGTATCATTCAGTATCTATCTTATTTCCTTCGGTACAGCGATGGCCATTTCTTGTAGCGATGATTATTCAGGGTCAAAATATATCTTCTAGTTTATTTGCTTTTCGTAGTGATCTAGTCTATTACTCCTTTTGTCCTAGAAAAAGATTATAGGCTTAATTGCACTCATGACCTCGAGGTTAAGGTAAAATTACATGAGTGTCCATTAAGTGAAATAATAGCATTTATGTCCGTTGACTGAACGAAAATATTGAAAGATGAAAAGCCCAGAATATAAAAACACAATTCTTCAAATGTCATTTCTCGTCCCTACATCTCTCTATACAGCCCCACCACCATCACCCCTTTACACTTTTAAAGCTTCAACATACATACGCTCTCACACCCCTCACCCGCCCCCCTCCCCCCCCCCCCCCACAATCAGCCACAATCATGTCCTTCCATTATCGTATTCTTCAGTTTTCTCACCTTTCTTCAGCCTTTTCACCCAAATAAATTGTCACAGCTTTCTCACTCCAATCACTTGCAGCAAACCATCACGATTCAACAAATGAAAATGCAAATTTAGGATTCCAAATCTAGAAAAATATGGATAAGATTGATGTTTGGTGTCAACCCAACACCACGATAGTCGCTGCCATTAACCACCACGAGAGCAGCCTTTCACCACCACTAATCAACCTACCACTGCGTCCAATCAGCCCACTGCCGCTTGAAATCGACCCTCTACAAACCACAATCACCATCATCAGCCTTCCACGACCCACCACACCTTTAGTTACGAGGCCTACACACAAACTTAGCCAATGTTATAGACTTATGACTGATTTGGCAGCTTTGAAATTTGGGTGTTTATGTTGCTGCAGAGGATGTGTACGGTGGTGGAGGCGTTGGGATGGGGTAGGATAAGGCAGGTGAGGCTGAGCTGATTTGCTAACTTTCAGCCTAAGTAGTGCTTGCCGAAAAAAGTGAGGTAGCGAGGAGGGGGGGAGAATTTGGATTGAAAGCCTAATTTGAAAAGTTAGGATTTGTAAATTTTTATATTTTAAATACCTTGTAGATTAATATAAGGGCAATATTGACATTTAAAAAATACGTATTAATAACATAAGAAAAGAAATATTTTTTTAACAGGTCAATACGACTTTACCTTTTAAACTTAGTGTCGTTGATTGTAATTTTATCCTAACCTCAGGGACATGGATTATTTTGAGGTTGATAATTTTTAAAGTTATGTTTTGATAGGATTTTCTTCAAAAGTGAACAGAATCTTAGCATCATATTTAGAAGAATGGATTAAGTTGACTCCCATATTTTTGTCACTTAAAAATACATTAGTGAACTTTTAACCTCTTTAACAACAAATAATTTATATTGAGCCAAAAAATTGTAGTTTAGTCTCACCTTCTTAAAAGTAAAAAATACACTTAATTGTTGTAAAACTTTTATTTCTAAAAAGGGTATTTTTAATGAAAAATGTTTAGCCATTTTAATCTCTTGAGATTATTTTATACGATATAACCAGATCTCTACCCGTTTTAGTTATATTCATAGCCTTTTGTCTCTAAAAGATGCATTAGTGAACCTTTTTAGCATCAAAATGTTTAAAGTCAACCAAAATGATAGTAATTTAACCTCACCTTTTAAAAAGTCAAACAATTTAGAAAGCTTATAGACATGAAAATAATAGTTTAAGAAAAAAATTAGTTATTTAATCCCTTACGTATAAAAACTTGAGATTTTTTAAGCTCAAGAAAAAATATTAATCATTTGAGCCGAAATAAATTAGAGTTTTTAACAATTGGATTTCACATAATCCTATCACTTTTGAGAGTGAAATATACAAAGACAATAGCTATAGGAATAATATATAATCATGTAAATATATAATATCTCGGGACACAGTAGATCATAGAAAGACAATAACCATATGAAAGATATGTTGTCATGCAAATAAGGGTATTCCAACAACCCTAATATGAATATAGGATTATGTACTTGCCACGAACTGAAGCTACAATGATTTCTAGTGATTCATATGCATTTGAAGTTTTTAAAGCTCCACTTTCACGATAACTTTCTTACACTAATGTGTCTGCAATTAAAATTTAGAATTACATTTTAATTATATAATAGTTTTAATGTACGAATATGTTTGCATTGAAATACATATATATGCAAAATTATTGAAATTTGTAGCATACACATCAACATACAATTATGTTATACAAAAACTGAAAAAAAGATTGAGGCTTCTGACAAAATATTCAATTTAGTGTAAGTAGATTATGTTTATTCTTAAAAGCTATAGAAAACACTTTCTCTGCAAGTTGTAGTAGCTCAGAGGTATTTAACTCATTGATGAAGAAGATGTAGTATCTCTGAGGTATTTAGCTTTAATGTGAATGGAGGTTGTAGGTTTTGAAAAAAAAAAATTGGTAATCAAAGAATATAGAGGAGTTCAATGGTGATTTTATAGGTTTTCATAAATTTTTTCCCTTATTTTACTAAAAGACAAAACAACTCTAACTAAAGCATAGATTCCTGTAAAGAAATTCTAAGGAAAGAAGCTTAATATCCTAAAAGAAGCCAAACACACCCTTATTTTTTTTTTCAAAACAAAACTCTAATTCAAAATGGATATTTGATGGGAAAAAAGTTTTTAGTAAAAAACACTAATTTTGGATGAAGACTTCAGTTTAAAATGGGCATCTTAAAAAAAATAGCCATTTAAATCTATTTAAGATTACATATGAATTTATAAAATCCTAAAATAATTTCAGCTTTACGACAACTTCCTTATATCAATATGTGTGGATTCAAAATCTAGAGTTAAACTTCAGGTTTAGAATAGTTTCAACGTACTGATATGTTTATATTAAAATCTATATACATGCAGAATAATTCAAATATGTAGCATACACATCAACATATAAATATGAAAAAAAAAAGTTAAAAAGGATTGAGTTTTTGATAAAATATTCAATTTAGTTTAGGTATATATCATTTCTAGAAAAAGGCTATAGAAAAATCTCCAAATTATTTTCTTTAATCAAATATGATGGAGAACATGTAATAATTCTAAGGTAATTTAGCTTTAACGTGAATGGAGGCAGTAAAGTTTGATAAGAATGTTTTTCAATAATTAGAGAGCATGCAGGAGTTCAAGAGTGATTTTGTAGAATTTTCATAAGGGTTCTTTTTTCTTTTTAATAAAAACAACACTTTACGCTAACAAAATCATATATTCCAGTAAATATTTTTTAGTCTCGCTCTTATTAAAAATAGGTATTTAGTGAAAAAAAAGTTTTAAGTCAAAAGTCAAAGCAATCCTTAATTCTAACAAAAACATATATTTCAATAAGGATATTTTAATGAAAGAGGCTTTATATCCTATGAGAAGTCAAAAGGAGTAAATGTTTTTTGACCCCCTCTACTTTCAGCGCTTTGCAATGTGGCGCAAATAACTACTAAGCCTACCTCTACTATTCGAAAATATGCACATTAACTGAGTCTGTTATGGAGTTGTTCGAAAGACATCATTACCCTCTAGGTTTGTTTTATCACTTCAAATACTTTAAGGCATTCACTGAACATTAAAAGTACAGGGGGCTAAATGTAATTTTTACTCACAATTAATCTCTCATCCACCACCGCCACCATCAGTTCTCACCCACCACCGCAGCACCACGCAATCAACCCACAACAAACCATCATCTCCAAAAAGCCCACCACAATAAACCATCGGAAAGGCTCCACAACGAAACCATTGCCAATAAACCTACCGCTACAACGATTTCCAACAGCCCAACCCCACCACTGTTTTCCACCGATGCCAATAGTCCCATCATTGCCTCAAAACGACTCTTCATCAACTACCTTTACTTTGAAGAAGTAGTAGATTCAATCATTCCTTGACAACTTTTATGGGTGGGAAGAAAGGAGCGGCTGAGGTGAGTATTGCCGCATCACCTAAAAGGCCCAACTTGCTGCAAAAACTCTCCACCATCCTTTCTTCAGGCCTCTACATCTTCCATCCTATTTTTTTGACGAATATGAGCTCCAGCGAAGTTGGTGGTGGTGGAAATTGATGAAATCAGTAGCTAAGGAGGCTGATTGTTCAGGTTCCCGGCAAGGGAAGTTACGGTGGCAGCCACAAGCGGCACATCATAAGGAGGTGGGGACGGCGAGGATAATGGTGGGGGGATGGCAGCGGAGATCAGTGGTGGCTTGATGGCTGCGGAGATCGCTTGTTGCAGCGGGCGACGGTGGCCGCAGTTTGGGTGAGGGCGAGAGAGGAACGGGAAAGAGGAAGAGATAAGATATTATGGTTAGTTGTTGGAGTGAAATGACACTTTTACCCATACAGAATATATTTTATGATACCACTTGAAAGGGCATTTAGGTAAATGAACTTTTAATTTTAAACTATGTGAAGTTAAAAGGGTATTTTGGTCTTTAAAATATAATTTTGAGCTTGAAACCATTCCTGCTTAAAAACAGATTTAAGATGGAAGGAAACCGTATAATGTGCACATTTTCAAATGGTAGAGGTAGGCTTAATAGCTATTTTAAAATAAAAAGCGCCACATTGCAAATAGCTGAAAGTAGAGGGGGTCAAAAAGCATTTACCCCAAGTCAAAACTACCCTCATTTTAAAATAACACTATAATTTAAAAAGGGTATTTGATGAAAAAAAAATGTTATAGGTAAAAAATACCATTACTCACTCTTAATCTTTTGTGAAATTATCAATTATAAAAGAGTAATTTAAGGAAAGAAAAGATTAGCCATTTAAGCTCATACGTGCCTTTATATATGTATAGATATAGATTGAATTTTTGATAAAATATTCAATTTAGTTTAGGTATATATCATTTCTCGAAAAAGGCTATAGAAAAATCTGCAAGTTATTTTCTTTAATCAAATATGATGGAGAACATGTAATAACTCTAAGGTTTTAAAGTATGTGAAGTTAAAAGGGTATTTTGGTCTTTAAAATATAACTTTGAGCTTGAAACCATTCCCGCTCAGAAACAGAGTTAAGATGGAAGGAAACCATCTAATGTGCACATTTTCAAATGGTAGAGGTAGGCTTAATAACTATTTTTAAAGTAAAGGCGCCACATTGCAAAGAGCTGAAAGTAAAAGGGGTCAAAAAGCATTTACTCCAAGTCAAAATACCCTCATTTTAAAATAACACTATTCCCAACCTATTCTGGTCGGACCCCAATGGCCCGTTAGGGGTCCTGCTTTGCGCAGATACGTCAACATAGTCAACGGTCAATTTTCCAATGCATCGAATCAGTCAACACGGGCACGATCAAATCACGTGTGTTTTTCACTTCGCTCGCCTTGTGCGTGACTTAGGCACTAATTATTTCACGTTAGCGTGACTCACGAGAGCACGATCGTCACACCAAGACCACCCAAACATCTTTTCACCAAAAACATCAGCCTATGGCGTAACCGGAGCGATGGGGTCAAGAGGCAAAGGCCTTGGCCAACCCCTTGGGGTCGGCCTCTGCCTCCCCCAAGGCCATGGGGTCTGCCTCGGCCTCCATGGGGGGTCGGCCTTGGCCTTTCCCCCCCCCCCCCCTCCCAATTGTTCACTTTTCGCGCAAGGTCCTTTTCGCACTTTGTTCGCTTCTCACGCTTCGTATGTGACTTTGGCACCTTGTTCGTCATGTGGGTACGCTCTTCGTAACACAACTTTTGGATTCATCATTGCCCATCAAAACACGGACCGTCGGCCCGCCCAAAGTTCACCGAAAGGAGGAAGGTGGCCTTGGTCCCTCCCGGAGGAGTGGCCTTGGCCTCGGCCACCCCTAAGGTCGGCCTCGGCCTCCCCAAGGGGTCGGCCTCGGCCTTCCCCAAAATCCCCGGCTTTGCCCCTTTTTGCGCACACTATTCCGAACCATATTTTGTGCTTCTGTAAAGCCCACCAATGTGCACACACCAACCTCGTGACATCCGTCATCCGACATCCACGACCATGCGTTGCTCTCGTGACGTTCGTCTCTCAAAGTCACGCGTTACCGCTGAATGACCTGTCGCTGATGAACCCCGCATCATCATTCTCAACTTTGTCATAACTACATATTGCATTGATTATTTTGGTATAACAGGCACACTCAACTCACGTCTCGTCTCTGGGACACCCGACGCTAGCCCGTGCACTGTCTCTGCGACGTTCGTCATCGCGCCCGTGCGCCATTGTCATGATATGTGCCCCCGGCACCGAGTATTGCTCCGAGACGTTTGTCACCACGCCCATGCACCATTTTCATGATACGTGCCCCCGACACCGAGTATTGCTTCGTGAAGGTCGTCGCCACGCCCTTGTGCCATTCTCATGATACATGCACCCGGCACCGAGTATTGCTCCGCGACGTTTGTCGCCGCACCCATGCGCCATTCTCATGATACGTGCACCCAGCACCGAGTATTGCTCCTTGACGTTAGTCGCCGTGCCCATGTGCCATTCTCATGATACGTGCACCCGGCACCGAGTATTGCTCTACGACGTTCGTTGCCGCGCCCGTGCGCCATTCTCATGATACCTTCCCCCGGCACCGAGTATTCTTCTGAGACGTTCGTCGTTGCGCCCGTGCGCCATTGTCATGATACGTGCCCCCAGCACCTAGTATTGCTCCGCGACGTTCGTCGCGGCGGCCATGCGCTACTTCCATAACATATGCCCCCCGGCACCAGGTGTTGTCTCTGCGATGTTCGTCACCGCGCCCATCCACCACAATCATGTTGCATGCTTCTGGGGGGTAACGTTTGTAGTGCTCCGGCATAAGGACCTCTCGCAGCGGGATGGGCTCGTTACCACAAATCCATCGCCACCACAGGATAGGCTCGTTACCACAAAACTATCACTGTCTTCATTCCGGGGGGCTCTATTCGTAGTGCTCCTGCACGAGGACCCCTCGCAGTGGGATGAGCTCATTACCACAAAGCCATCACTGCCACGGGATAGGCTCGTTATCATAAAGCTATCGCCGTCTTCATTTTAAGGGGCTCCGTTCTTAGTGCTCCTGCACAAAGACCCCTCGCAGCGGGATAGGCTCGTTACCACAAAGCCATCGCCTCTATGGGATAGACTCAATAACATAAAGCTATAGCCGTCTTCATTCTGGGGGGCTCCGTTCGTAGTGCTCCAACACGAGGACCCCTCACAGCGAGATGGACTCGTTACCACAAAGTCATCGCCGCCACGGGATGGGCGCGTTACCACAAATCCATCGTCGTCATAATCACGGGGGGCTCCAACACGAGGACCCCTCACAGCAGGATAGGCTCGTTACCACAAAGTTATCGCTGTCTGGGGTGACTTGCATGATGCTAGGCACTAAGCTGCGACCACATCCACTCACGTTACCGGTGATCGTCAGCGCCCCCAAGACGATGACCCCTGAGTCATTCCGAGAGGGGAGCAGGTCTTTGGAGGGCATCGCACCTAGTCCACCTGGCAGTTGGTCACAGGGGCAACCCTCGTCGCTGTCAGGTTCTCTACGCATCTCTTGACGCACCATGTGGGATTCAGTAAGGGCTTGGTCCAATGGCTGGGGCAACAGGCTTACTCTCATCATGCTACCGCGGTGTGGTCAGTCTTCTCAGACAGGTAGAACGACGTTGTGTGGGACGAGGCAGTGCAAATTTGAGAACCGGCAGTCCAACGGATCATTTTGACCAGGCACACAAACCTTCGCCTGCTTCGTATGTCACCAAGACATGTTGCCTCCCTATGGGTTCAATGGGGTTGTATTCTTTTCCAGACTTAGACAATTTTCAAGCTACATTGCTCTTGCAGAAGCCTAATGACACCACCTTTGATGCCATCACCTACTGCCTTGGGGGCTTCACCACTTCCCAGCCCCTTTCGCCTCACATTGGAGCGACTTGGTACGTGGTGTGCGGGGTGGCTCGAGCTGTGCTAATACGGCATCATCATCCTTCATTCACTCTTTTTGACACTTAGAAAAAAAATTCATTTTTTCATAACTGGTCATCGATGATCACCCCCAGTGGTCTCCCTCGGCATCCTTGCCTGAGCTCCACTCTTTTTTTCTAAAAACTTCGGAAAAAAAAATTCTATCATGTAGTTCCTCCCCCTTTTCATTCTCCCTTTCCAAATTTTCAACAAAATTTTTCATCCCCCCATACAACCTTTCATCTTCTCTCTCCGACACTTGGAAAAAATTTCAACAAATTTTTCAACCCCCTCCATCCTTCGCTTCTTCCAACACTTAGGATAATTTCCCAACACTTAGAATATTTTCACCTTGCTCACTCATGGTCGGGTCACCACCCTCTCATCCTCGTTCTATACTTAGAAAAATTCTCACAGAATTTTTCAACCTCCAATCCTCTCCCCAACGCTTCCAAAAAAAGAATTTCGCCAAAATTTTCATCCCCCGTCACCCCATGCATTCTCTTTCCATTACTTTGAAAACTTTTCTAACAAAAGTTTTCATCTCCCCTACTCCTGCTTGGAATGCCAAATTTTTTTTTTGGGGTACCCCCCACCGCCCCCAACCCCCACCCAGGCGCCTGGGCAGCCTCCCAAGTTCGGGTAGCCCACCCCCTTAGTCTCTTTTTTTCTTTCCCACATGGGTTTCTCCCCACTCATCTCCCTCTTCTTTAAAGCTCAATGCATGAAATGCCCAAAAGACAAGTCTCACTCCTTATCCCCTCTCCCTAAATAAGAACCACTCAACTTTTCTCACTCTTCACACGAGACACATCCCTCTCCCCCTTCTCTCACTTCTTTTACATCCAATCACTCATCACCTTTACATTTTCTCTTTCTTCCTTCACTCTCTCTCTCTTTCTCTCTCTCTCTCACACACACACACACGCACGCACACGCACGCACGCACACACGCACACGCACACATTCTCTTACAGTCTTACACATTTTTTGTCTCTCTTATACTCATTAACTCACCCCACTCTCATTCTTCCTCTCACCAAAAATTCCTATTTACACATGGGTTTCCCCCTCCCCATTCCCTAAGGCCGACCCCCCTCACACCCCGAGGCCGCCCATTTTTTTCTTTCCTTTTTGTTCCTCTCAACACTTCCACTTTTCTTTACACTCTTCATAAATACAACACACCCCAACACTAACATCCTCTCTTACTCCAACACTCCATTACACTCACCATTTTTCACTACGTCACACAATTTTTTTTCTATCTCCCCAAAATACAAAAATCAACATACCAATTTTACTACAACTAAAAATTTTACGTGCTTTAGGATGACACTTCTTGGCCCCCCTACCCATTTCATACTCTTCTACACTTAATACGTTTTTGCATTTTTTTACCACGCCCCGTGTTGTGACTACCCCGACATCAACATCTTTGGTAGGTGGTGCACGAGGTAGCTCGAACCACTTACTCCTACTCATTGTTCAAATGCCCATCGCCATACCCAAGCACTGCGTGGTCCAGACGTCACTCCACGACCCCCATCACCCGGACGTCACTCCACGACAACCGTCGCCCAGACGTCACTCTGGGCCCCGTCGCCCGGACGTCACTCCGTGACCCCCGTTGCCCAGAAGTCGCCCGGACGTCACTCTGGGCCCCCGTCCCTCGGAAGTCACTCTGCGACCCCTGTCGCCCGGACGTCAATCCGCCGCACCTGTGCACCGCACCACTAATACAGTCGCGCCCCCGGGCTCTCTGTCACTTTACAGTGCCCTCGGCACCTTACTCACTCTGTCGCGCCCGTCTACTTTTTCATACTTAGAATTCTTTTGCAACATTGATAGCCTTGCATTGCCCACGACCCCTGTCGCCCTCGTCTGGACGCTATCTCCACGACCCCCATCGTCCTTCGCCCAGACGTCATCTCCGCGACCCCCGTTGCCCGTGTGCAGACTCTATGACTGTGCTCCTGCGCCCTATCGTCGTGCCCTTATGTCAACGCCCAAGCATTCCAAGGTCTCAATAGGTGGTGCACGAGGTGGCTTGAGCCACCTACTATTCATCTTCGTCATTTGGAGACAACGTCAGCTACTCTCCGTCCAAAGAACATAAAAAATTCTTCCAAGTGTTTATGCGTGCATCACCCGCTCGGGTCGCCCCTCTGCGCACACCACACGCAGGGGGCTTATGTTCCCAACCTATTCTGGTCAGACCCAATGGCCCGATAGTGGTCCCACTTCGCGCAAACACATCAACGTAGTCAACAGTCAATTTTCCAACGCATCAAACCGGTCAGTGCGCGCAACTCAAGCCACGTGCATTTTTTGCTTCGCGCGCCTTATGCGTGACTTAGGCATTAATTATTTCACGTTAGAATGACTCACAAGACCACGATCGTCACGTCGAGACCACCCGAACACCTTTTAACCAAAAAAACATCTATCGATGGCACAACCGGAGCGACGGGGTCAAGAGGCAAAGGCCTTGGCCAACCCCTTGGGGTCGGCCTCGACCTTCCCCAAGGCCATGGGGTCGGCCTCAGCCTCCATAGGGGGTCAGCCTCGACCTCCATGGGGGGTTGGCCTTGGCTTCCCCCCCTCCCGGCGGTTGTTCACTTTTGCGTAAGGTCCTTTTCATGCTTTGTTCACTTCGTACGCTTAGCATGTGACTTTGGCACCTTCTTCGTCATGCTCATCATAGTAAAACTTTCGAATTTGTCATTGCCCATCAAAACACCAACCGTCGACGTGGGTGTTTTGATGGGCACGTCAGCGTGGGTGTCATTGCCCATAGGGTGGGCCTCGCCCTCCCCAGGAGGTGGGCCTCAGCCTCCCAGGTGGGTCGGCCTCGGCCTCCCTAAAGGGTTGGCCTTGGCCTTCCCCCAAAATCCCCGGCTTTGCCCCCCTTTTTGTGCACACTGTTCTGAACCATATTTCATCCTTCTGCAAAGCCCACCAATGTGCACATACTAACCTTGTGACGTCCATCATCTGATGTCCACAACCGTGCGTCGCTCTTGTGACATTCGTTACTCAAAGTCGCGTGCTACTGCCGAATGACCCGTCGTCGACGAACCCCGTATCATCATTCTCAAATTTGTCATTACTACATATTGCGTTCATTATTTTGAGATAACAGGCAGACTCAGCTCACGTCCAGTCTCCGGCACCGTGTATTGCTCCGTGACGTTTGTCACCCCGCCCTTGTGCGATTCTCATGATACGCGCCCCCAACACTGAGTATTGCTTCGGGACATTTGCCATCGCGCCCATGTGCCATTCTCATGATACGTGCCCCCGGCATCAAGTATTGCTCAGCGACATTCGTCATCGCGCTCGCGCGCCATTCGCAAGATACGTGCCCCTAGCACCGAGTATTGCTCCGATACGTTCGTCACCGCGCCCGTGCGCCATTGTCATGATACGTGCCCCCAGCACCTAGTATTGCTTCGAGATGTTCGTTGCCGCGCCCATGCGCCACTTCCATAACATGTGCCCTCGGCACCAGGTATTGTCTCCGCGACGTTCGTCGCTACGCCAATGCGCCACAATCATGTTACATGCTTTTGTGGGGGGCTCTGCTCATAGTGCTCCGGCACGAGGACCCCTCACAGCGGGATGGACTCGTTACCACAAAGCCATCGCCACCACGAGATAGGCTTGTTACCACAAAGCTATCACCGTCTTCATTCCAGGGGGCTCCATTCGTAGTGCTCTGGCACGAGGACCCCTCACAGCGGGATGGTCCCGTTACCACAAATCCATCGCCGCCATGGGATAGGCTCGTTACCATAAAGCTATCGCCATCTTCAATCCGGGGGGCTCCGTTCGTAGTGCTCTGGCACGAGGACCCCTCGCTACAGGATGGACTCGTTACCACAAAGTCATCACCGCCACAGGATGGGCTCATTACCACAAATCCATCACCGTCATAGTCACAGGAGCTCCGGCACGAGGAGCCCTCGCAGCGGGATAGGCTCGTTACCACTAAGCTATCGCCGCCTGGGGTGACTTGTATGACCACGTCCACTCACGTTACCGGTGATCATCGGCGCCCCCAGGACGATAACCCCTGGGTCACTCCGAGACGGGAGAAGGTCTTTGGAGGGCATCGAGCCTAATCCACCTGGCAGTTGGTCACAGGGGCAACCCTTGCCACTGTCAGGTTCTCTGCGCGTCTCTTGACGCACCTTGTGGGATTCAGTAAGGGCTTGGACTGGTGGCTGGGGCAACGAGCTTTCTCTGATCATTCTTCCGCAGTGTGGTCAATCTTCTCAGACAGGTAGAGCGACGCTGTGTGGGGCGAGGCAGTGCGAATTTGGGAACCGACAGTCTAATGGAGAACCCATATTTTGGGACCCCCTGGTGACGTGTCACTCCCAGGGGATGACATGTGGCATTTTATGACATAAGCATCTTATTTACTATAAATAGTGGACTTTTGGACTCATTCAGGACATAATTCTCTTAGTTGACAAAAATCACTTTCTCACTCTAGAACTTGAGAGCTCTTGGATTCTAGAGAGAGAAATATGTTTCTCTTGTGACTTTTGGACATAACATCGATCGTGACATGGACCATAACTTGGACCTTAGCTTGGATCATCGACTACCGGCCCTGTTCGCCTCAGCCTCGTCTCCGCAGCACTGCCATTCCTCATGGCCTGTCTGGGAAGCCTTGCTCTCTGCCTTTACTCCATCCTTACTGTCTCTCACTGTATACATCTGGCAGCTGACATGGACTGCATCCCTTGTGGCACCTCCACATAGTACGAACCCACTTTTCTTGGCATCAAATACTATAACTTATAAAGGGTATTTGATGAAAAAGAAATGTTATAGGTCAAAATACCATTACTCCCTCTTAATCTTTTATAGAAATATCAATTAGAAAAGGGTACTTTAAGGGAAGAACAAATTAGTCATTTAAACTCATGCATGCCTTTATATAAATAAAGATATAGATATATATTGAACTTCTGGTAAAATATTCAATTTAGTTTAGGTATATATCATTTCTCGAAAAAGGCAATAGAAAAATCTGTAAGTTATTTTCTTTAATCAAATATGATGGAGAACATGTAATAACTCTAAGTTAATTTAGCTTTAATGTGAATGGAGGCAGTAGAGTTTGATAGAAATTTTTTCAATAATTAGAGAGGATGCAGGAGTTCAAGAGTGATTTTGTAGATTTTTTATAAGATTTCTTTTTTCTTTTTAATAAAAGTAAAAACAACACTTTACTCTATCAAAAGCATATATTTCAATAAAAATATTTTTTAATGAAAAAAATTTTAAATCAAAAGTCAAAGCAATCCCTAATTCTAACCAAAACATATATCTCAATAAGGGTATTTTAAGGAAAGAGGCTTTGTATCCTATAAGAAGTCAAAAACACCCTCATTTTAAAATAACACTTTAACTTAAAAATGATTTTTGATGAAAAAAATATTATAGGT
This sequence comes from Escallonia herrerae, assembly GCA_033070095.1. Lineage (NCBI taxonomy): Eukaryota > Viridiplantae > Streptophyta > Magnoliopsida > Escalloniales > Escalloniaceae > Escallonia > Escallonia herrerae. The sequence continues at coordinate 85,785 of JAVXUP010002902.1, forward strand.
CAAAAACACCCTTACTCACCCTTAATCTTTTATGAAAATATCAATTAGAAAATAATACTTTAAGGAAAGAAAAGATTAGTCATTTAAGTCTATACGTGCTTTTATATATGTATAAATATAAATAGATATAGATAGATATGATAACACTACATGTAAGGCATACAAGTTTACGCTTCAAAATATCAGGAACCAGCACCTCCACATCCATCATCTGCTTTTGGTTGCTAAATATTCTCAGTATCGTGAAAAAAAATGATCGGAATACTCTTGGATAAATTTGAGGTTAATGTGCGAGCTTGAGAAGCATGGACGCTCTTTGGCACGCTTCAATTCAAGAGTATTTCTGCACCCGATGGGGTGGTTGTAGTTAATGGCTAAACTGTGACAAAACTAGGTGTACAATTTTGACAGATATCAAGGCTTTGGGGCTTCGGATGCATGAAGAGTCATCATATTGAGAACTACATAGTTTACCCTTTAAAAAATCTAGATCAAAGGGACAACAAACAATCTAGCAAAGAAGCTTGTGAATTCCGCAGGCAGATTTTACAGTTCAGATCTTACAGCTCACATATTACAAAGAAAACAATATTATTTCAGATCCTACAGTTCACATGTAACCCAAGAAACAATAACCAAGACCTTCGGCAGGCAAAAAGATTATTCGCTTCCACAGGGCAGCAATAGCGAATCCCTTCAACCAATCTATAATATTTCAAGAACGTGGGTATTCTCTTTGCAATTAACTAATCCGCTAAGAGAAATCAAATCAGGAAACAGTCTTCCCACATGTATACATTATTTGCTTAATGCTAGGCATTACCTGAGGTGATTGCGTGCGTGCGTGTGTGTGTGTGTGTCTGTGTCTATATATATTACTGCATGTAAAGCCTACAAGTTGTACCCTTGAAAATAACAGGAACCAGCAACCCTACGTCCATCCTCTTCTTTCGGTAGCTAAATATTCTCTGTATCGTTAAGAAAATGATCGGAACACTTTCAGATGAATTTGAGGTTAATGTGCCAGCTCATGAAGCATGGGCGCTTTATGGCAAGCTTGAATTCACGTACATTTGTGTCCCAGATCTTTTTGACAAAGTCGACGTTCTAAATGGTGATGGAGGGCCTGGCACAATCCTTCAACCGTTCACAAAACCAGGTATCCTTTTCATTTAGTGCCAAACAACATTTGCTGTTTTGGGGAGAGATTTAACTGTAAAGTGACAATTTTTATGCTAATCCACATCTCATCTATAAAGTTTGTTGTACAAACCATTTCTCGACAATAAAGTATTTATGATCAAGGCAGCAGTAAGCTTTAACTTGGGAATGGGTACTGTAGTTCTTTGTCTTGTCTGCTCTTTGATATGCTTGGGTTGTATTTAGATATTTTGCACTTCGAGTAGTGTTTAAACAGCGAGTCGTTCCATACCTGAAACACTGATTTTTGTGTTTCAACTTTGGAATGACGAGAAGTTTTCACTGCCCAATCGTCGAATCAACTTTCTAGATAAAGTGCTCATTTTTTTTTTTGCATTTTCATGGCGCCCACTATGAGAGCTAAAACTCGGACGTCATTTATATATCTATCGTAGGACAAAGTTTAAGCTTGCACATGTTTAGGGTGAATGGAATTGTTAAAATCTGCATTTTTATTTTCTTTTTTTTTTTTGGTATTGCAGGCACAGGCGCGCTCTTCCACACTAATGAGGATGAGATTTCAAAGGTGGATGATAAAAACATGGTGAAAGAAGTGCGTGCGTCAAAAGGAGGATATCTAAGTCTGGGATTTAATTCCTATGGAGTTCGTTTTGAAGTCATAAAAAAGAGTGAGAACTCATGCATCATCAAAGTGACCGTCCACTATGATGTCACCCTCTAATACTTCACATGTTTCCATCGAGCCATTTACCGCCCTTGTGAAGTATAGGAACAATCATCTTATCAACAACAACCACAAAAAGTGAAGGCCGCTGCATTAATCTTCACAAGTCGTTGGTTAATAATTTGCCAAGAATGTTTAATTATGACCGGAAGTTAGTGAATAAGGAAATATTCCCATTGTATTCTCGACCAGAGTGGTAAACGATAAGTGCAGTAGTTCCCTTTTCCATGTTCTTCCTCGTATTATGTGTGTGCCTGTTCTTGATGTAATACACTTCACTCTCTTTGTTTCTAAGGCAAATGAATCTCGAAAGATCCTACTCTCGACAAAATGTTCTCACTTAAGGCCTTGTGGATGATGTGTCAGATCATAAATAGAGGCTCACAAACAGTGGCGGAGCCAGAAACGTTAAGCGGGGTGGGGGTGGGCACTTGAATTTTTAAATTTTTTTTTAAAAGATTCAACAAGAAGAATATCTCCAAAACTCATTGTCCATGCTTTTACGCAAGCAAAAGTTAAATTTTCACGGAATTAAGTCCACTTTCAAATTAATGGAATGGTGAAATTCGAATTCCCTTGGTTTCGTCTAGATGGCTCAATTAGAAGCTCAAAAGAGAATTATTTGGGTGTTAAAGGCTCAATTACTACTACAGTTAAGCATGCAAATTATAAGTTCTAAACACGGATCTTACGGTGAAAATTGCTGCCATGATCTTCGGGTGTTAAAATATAAACAAGGAGTGCACCGTGAATTGCCACAAGCCAACAAGTAGCACTTCAGCTTAATTCAGGCATCTCTAAAACAAGATAGAAAACCTCATTCCGTTACAATATCAATCAATGGAAGCAATTTTTATCCCAAAGCCACCAGACGGGGCTCGATTTTACTGGATCTTATGCAACGTGTAGACCGGCCGGAGGAGGGAGAGAAGAAAACAAGTGTGGTCATAGACAGAGAATGCGGTGTAGCAATCAGAGCCCAAATGCGGTGTACTCTGTCACCTTGTAAAGTCTAAACTGCGGGTAAAATACGTTGACTTTATGTGTTTACTTATTCGGAGTTTAAACTTTTTTTTTTGTGTTTATTTGTATAAGTTTAATATTTTAAATGACTAAAAGGACATTTCTTTTAACTTTGGCTGAAATTTTTAGTTACTTTAACATGTAAAATAATTATAAAAAATTACATTTAAATAATTTTAGAATTTGTAGGTGGGCACTTTTATCATTGTAGGTAAAACATTTCTCATAAGAATGAAACTTTTTGAAGCAACAGGTGGGCACCGGCCCACCGTTGCCACCCATTAGCTCCGCCACTGCTCACAAACTTCATACATGAAGTTATCGTGCTCTCAACATCAATGAGACTATCATACGGGGTCAAGTGTTGTGCCTTCCTGACAACTTTGCCTATGGCATCTGTGACCATAGAGCCCGGTGGCGACGTTATGTAAGGATGTTTTCTATCCAAGAATCCATTCAATGAGATCAGCAAAAAGGGGATATTATCTCGTACGAGTATATATGGAGTACGCAGCTGGGCTGCAATATCTCAGTATGAGATCACCATGTATAACAGCAAAAGTCGACCTATTTGAGGACCGGATTTGTTTGGCAAACTCCCAATTTAATGTGGAATTTTTTTGGCCTGAACAAACTTTTGGCTCCTACTCAAATTGTAAGAATCTTCTCAAATTCCGTGTAAAGTGACAATTAATAGTCACTACTTGTTTCTAATAGCTTTTCTTCTAACACTTTCAGCGATAATTATAAGCAGTATTTTTTTAACGTCGCTAAATAAAAGTCACTAAAAATATTTAGTGACTATTGATTGTCGCTATATAGAGAGTAGGAAGAAGATTCTTCCAACCGGAATAGCAGTCATACTTTTTCTTTATACGATGACTTCTCTAAAATGAGAAACTTTGACAAAAACGAAAATTGAACCCCCCCCCCCCCCCCCCCCCCACAACCCCCCAACCCAAGACAAAAGATTATTTTTATAAATGAATTGATGTGTTCACCAAACACGGGCATATATCAGTTGGAGGCAAAGCATTCGCAAAGTTCAAAGAAAGAAAGAAAAACAAAGATTTGAAGTCTAGTCATTCTGTTGAGTTTTGTCTTGATTGTTGGTAATGTTCGTTTTTTTTTATTTCCTGCTTTCCCTTTTTATTCTTGCTTCATTGTAACCGTCTGCTCCAATACTTTCATAAAAGAAACTGTCCGTTTTTTTTTTAAAGAACCACTACTGTCGATCGTTTATTACCTATCGACAACTGTACAAACTCCAATTCAGTTTCTTTAACATATGTTCTTCACGTGCTGCAAAAACTTGTACTACAGGCCCCAGGCTCTATGAATGTTTGAACTACTGTGAACTGCCATTACATCATTTAATGACGTTATTACTGATGGTCACTATTTAACTGTCCTTAATCCAATCAGCATTTATATCTGAAAGCCTCTTAAGCTGACGATGAGCAGGAATTAAGCCATTGAAAAAAGCAAGATTAGGCCACGGTTTGATTAAAAGCCCTTTTACTTTTGATGGAACAGCAGAGGTGCTCGGTGAAGTGATATCAGTCCATAATAACCCTCAGGACTGCTAAAGAAAGAATATAATGCTATCCTATGGACTTCAACTACGGGAAACAAACTCCCTGTTATAAAACACAAAGATCCATCTCCACTTCTCTACCCCATTGTCAAACACTAAAATCCAAGTATCCTACAATTACAAGTATTGTTTTCTTCTCTTCTTTATCAATTTCAATTATGGACATAAAAAAGTTTATGCTGATTAGAAAGTAGCTAAAAGTTTCCAAACAAATTTTATGTTGGATGAACTTCCAAAGCATAACCGCGCCTACAAATATTAAAGTAGAATTAGAGGATGAGTATGATTAGCACATGTTTCATCTTTTTATTTTTACTTTTGTTTATTGTTGTGGTGCTCGATTCCTGTGTTAGGAAGAATATGTTGCCATTATTTTTAAAAATATATGGTATCTTTATTAAGAGATGTCAATCCCACATTGATTATAAAATTTCACATTGGGTAAATAACAAATGGTACTTCAATGATAAACCTTGTAGGCCTCTCCCCTAATTGTCAATTGATTTTGACTTTGATACTTTCACATGTATCAGTGCTAGTCGATCCAGGCCTAACAGACAAAAGCTAGTTCTTCTTCGGTCACCCAGTTAATTTTTCACAACCTGCTAGGCCCACTCAAAAATTAGTCGGACCACACGTGAGGGAGCACGTTGAGAGATATAAATCCCACATCTGGTAATTAACAAATGATGCTTCAATGATAAGCTTTGTTTACCTCTCCCTTCATTGTCAATGTATTTTGAGTTGGATGCTTTCACAATCTTAATACCATACTTACTGGCCTTATGAAAGTTTTGACAATTACGGGTATTACATTGGCTCCCTTGGAAAAAACATATGTGCTCTGCCCATGCCTTCATAGTTTATATACTTCAGGCTCGACCCGTGCATAATGTTCCTTTCTTTTTTTTTAAAGATTTTTCCCATGCTGCTGGCTTTGTGTATACTAATGAGAGAATTTATGTATTAATATGGAAGTTGAACTCAAATTGAAACTAGTGGGTGGCATTTTGCTTTGAAATTTGCAGAGTTTAATTTGGTTAATCAGCTGCATGTGCTTGGTCTAATGGAAGTACGAGCTTCATCGATATCACGATTTCAACCAATTCAAAGACTGATATATAAATGAAATCCTATTATTGGACATGAAAAGATACCCTCCCATCCATTGTCGTTTTGTGGGTTGAGGTAGAAATATGGGTTCTGGATTTGCTTTGCTGAAGAAGTTGAACAAAGGACGGAATCCCAAAGTTTTCTATATGAATGGAGAAAAACCACGAACTATGGTGGTTAAGAGAACTAGAAAGATGTTTTATGTTGTTTGTGTTGTCATTACAAAATAAAAATGCAAGTGTGCAATTCTTATCTCGTTGTTATTGACATGGCAGTCTACTAGTCGTTGAATCTTCATGAACAGCCGGGATTATCTTCATAGCACCCATGTCCTAGATTCCCCTATCGCAAAAGACCTCAATCCTCATTTTAGACTCCACCTACACCGATGACCAACACAGAGAGTGGCCTTTAGAAACTTGTCATTACTCGGTGCCATGTGTAACTTGTTAACAGGATGCAAATCCCAGAGAGGAAAATTAACTGGCTAGGATATATCTCGCAAACAGAGATGGAATGTACGTAGGCGAGGCAGTGGTCTTGGGGTTTTTAGAAGGGCCCAAATGTATGCTATCACGTAGTTTGGGTTCAATTTGAGTCCACCTATTCAAACAAAATAAAGCTATTAGTGTATGGTATCCAAGCAAAAGTAGATATTGTCATTATCCTCAGTAAATTTGAAACAGAAATCACCTTTCCTGCTGCACAACATGTTTCAAAAGAGGTGATCAATAGCAACCACTGGCAACTTAACTTATTTGACAGCGGCATCTGGCTGTTCACGTTGTCGCCATGGACGGCCAGATCTAATTTTATTAATTTTTTTAAAGTAAACTTCAGCTTCCGTTACAAGTTTACCGTTTAACACCACCCCCCCCTCTCCCTCCCCTAATTGGCCTACTAATCGTTCTGTGCATTTTGGTGAAAGTATTAGTCTACTAGTTAATGACGCAGAAGACAGGAAAAACAGAAAGGAAACTACGGATCTGGCCCGTCCATCAGCGATGGAAGTGATGGATGGACTGCCAGATCACGTTGACAACGCAGCTTAAGTTGTCAGTAGCTATCATGGATCAAGTCCCATAATTCAATATTGTTATGCAAGCTATAAATGTATATCCGCATAATTGCACGTTATGTGTAGTTTTTCTTCTCATATTTTTGAGAGGTTCCACCTCATTTCATAAGTAAACCTATCTTTGAGAAGGATTAATTAGACCTGACCGTTGATGTTTGGCGATGCTTTCACATAGTACCCTAGGATTTCAAATGCATTGCACGTTTAACACATTAGTGAGAAGAGCGCTTTCAATGTAAAAAAATACTGATGTTTTTATGTGTTCATGTGTCTATCTGGTCTAATGTATAAGGAAACGACGCCATAGCCAGTTTGGAGAAGGAAGGGTACAAGAATTCCCTAAGGAGAGAAGCAATGCATTTATTTTCCTTATGGATTATACCTGAGCTGCTGTATGAGCGTCTCATACATCGGTTGTTCATCTGAGGTCTCCATTTTCATTTGGATGAGATTAAATCTAGTCTGTGATGATATTGTTGCATTGTTACCAGTTAATAAATTGGTTGGTGGCTCCATCATTTGCCCACTAACATATAATGTGTAGTTATTAATCATGATTATTATAGTTAATTAGAGGCTTCTATCTCTTAAGTGTTTGAGATAAATACCGTGTTTATATCCTAAGTATTTGACATAAAGCCAGTCTCTAATACTATCTCTATATAAGGGTTAGAGATATCCCAAGACAAAATATATAATAAGTCACAACACAATCCATTCCCTTGTTGCACACTCTCTAGAGCATCACCAAGCTCTAGGATTTGGTTCCTGGATGTAGAACTCGACTCTAGTAACCATTTTCGTATCTGCGAATAAAGATCAAGTGTGTTGGAAATTCATAACAACAAGGATCCTTCGTCGGAATTTACAAGTACTTCGTACAATATATTCCCAAACCCACTAATTGTTACGTGGTAGGCGTCTTTAATTATTAAAATTGGTATCAGAGCGTTATTAATTCTTGATTCACCTTTAACATGCTAGTATAATTTATGTGCATGTTACGATTTTTTTAAGATACAAATATATAAGACACATCAAGAAAATTTTGAAATTTTTGAGCATGTTATTTTGAAAAATAATCATATGGATTTGTTCCCTTATGTTTGAGGATAAACTCCATAAAAGTTCATGATTATTGGATGCATTTTTTGTGAGAAATCAAGATTTTATTTTTTAAGAAAACTATAATTTTTTTCAAGTTTTGGGGCTTAAATTTGGAGCATGATATTTAGCCTTTATCATCATAGTAATAGATAGTTAATCTATGTCACATAAGCTTTCCAACAATATATTGCACGTATTATTTGGATTAAAAACGAGAGAGATATGGTCTCCAGAATTTGGCCTCGTGGCATGGTGACCGCTGAAAAAATTAGGGTTCTTACGAAGAAGATGAACAGTAATTTCATCAATCCCACTCGCGGCAATGGCATACTCGCCACTTAGAGGCATCAGTTGGTCAATCTGAGTGCACGAATAATTCAGAAGGTCAACTTTGGGGTTGGGGGAGGGGGGTTGCAGTTTTTCAGTAGCCGAAAAAACCCTGCAAGGCGACTCGTGTTGTATACGGGCTTATGACGGTGTCAATGGCCTAGGCGTGCCAAGTCGAGGAAATCACACACAATGATAGCAGTGCACACTCTTCAGCCAAGCCACGTACACAGGCATGCGGGCCACGGGTGTCACCCAATGTTTGTACCTCTACTACACGCGCATGCTGGCGCATGGATATGGTTTTCCGGCCATTTTTTTGTCACCGTCAGCGATTGAAGATTTTGTTTGACTTTTTAATTTTTTTTGAAGTTAAATTGACCTTTATACCTTTTGCGTGTATCCTGTTCAATTTTTAAACGACTTTTTTTATAGAAATTAGCTTTAAAATTTTATTTTATACACATAATTTTTTCCTTAATTTCAGCGTGTATTAGGGTTTTAGTGTTTGTCATCTTTTAAAAATTTACCTCTCATGCTTGGCTATTTGTGAGTATTTTTATGATACATTTGTGGTCCCAAAAACATGAATAATGCGGAAATATTAATTTTTGCACTTCGTGGGTAAAAACAAATATTATGAAAAACTATATGACATAGATGAATTATGTTTATTAGCTTCCATAGATTCGTGTTATGGTTTAATTATGCTTTTATTGTGGTATAGTTGTTGTGCTTCGGTAAGCCCATAATTTTTGAACCAATATTTTTTTCTCAAGGCCTTGTTGCCCATTTCCTTGGAAGGAAAATATGGCCTATTCATCCATTTATTTGCCCTTTAACTTGTTATTTGAGCATGCTAGTTTTAGGTTAAATGGATGGATATTAGATTGGCATTCGAAATGAACTTATATTTATATGTTTACTTTTGCTCTAAGAAATTTCTTTTGAAAATAATATGTTGTGCGGCATCTTTGTTTGATTTACTGGAGTAGTCTGTAGTAAGATCCTTAGAGATGTTGTATTGTATATTTCTAGAAAGCCTTTTAAGGGGATGTAATTTTGCACACACATTATTCAAGCTAGAATTTTCTTAACATAAGTCATTAGAATGCCAATAGGGCTCAATGGAGTCCTTGCACACTTTAATGGTGCAACTATGCTGTTCTAAATTATCATACGAATGTTTTATTATTTTGTGGATTATATGATGTATGCTATGTTATGTACGCCTCTAGTCATCTGGTATGCAATTGGAATGGTGGGTCATTATTAGAGTAATCATGGACCTGCTCATTGGAATGCGGTGAAGAGGATTCTTCGATACCTACATGGAACCATGGATCACGTCTTGTGTTATCATGGTGGAGACTTGAGACTGAGAGGATATAATAATGCCAATTGGGGTGGTGGTAGAGATTACTATAGATCCACTTCAGGTTATGCATTCATATTATGAGGTGGATCTATCTCTTTGTGCAGCAAGAAACACACTTGCATCGCCCTATCCTTGATGGAGTCGGAGTATGTTGCTCGTTCAGTAGCAGTCAAGGAAGTTGTTTGGTTGAGATCATTCTTACAGGTTCTATGGGTTACAGCTCATGCAGATGAGGATAGCTGTTTTAGATTTTGAAAAGGACCCCAAACATCATGGGAAGGCCAAACACATAGGCCTTTGCTATCACTTCATTACAAATTTAGTTGTGCAAGGAGAGGTGACTATGAAGCATATACTTACTGGCAGAATAGTGCTTGATCCTTTTACCAAGCCTACTAGAGATGTTTTCCTTTCTCACATTAGGGGTATGAGACTACGTAGGGTTTGATATGTTTCTTATGGCATCTTATATACTGGACATTAATTATTATGTTTTTCATTCCTTGATTTGAGTTTACTTTGGAGTGAAGGATAATCTTTATGATTACATATACATCCTTATTAAGAGTGTCACCAGGCTTGAATTAACGCACTCATACAGGTAATTTTCCTTGGTGCTAAGTTAACGAGCAAGATGAGAAAGAACTGTCTTAGGTGCCAAGAGGGCGAATAAGATGATAGAGGTAGTAATGCAAACATGTCTCCTTAATCGGAGCTAAGATGAGACCTAAAAAGGTAGGTCGATCATAGAGTATCTCCACAAACTCTATGTTGCTAGTTTACAGCCGAATGTGAGATTTCGTGTAGGCACTATGAAAGTGATTGGGCTAAAAAATTCAGGTTAGGCGCTCATACAACAACTAGACTCAAATTCCTATGGCGTATTTTATACATTAATGTGACATGCCCTCGCGGGTTATGCCCTAACATACAAATCATAATGCATGTGCTAAATGCAGACCGACAATGGGAGTGATGAATGAATCCCTACTTCATCTATGTGAGCCACTTGGATCAAAACATTTTTTTATCCTATATAGTACCTTTTTCAGCTTAGACAACTATGTCATGAAGAGGATACTTGATGTCGCTACTTTAGCATGCATCCTTGGATCATGGATGTTGCGGTCTCACGGGGCATGCATAGGAAAGTGGTTGGGTCTAATTGGAATGACATGAGGGCTTTGGGAAAAAAGTTCAATATTACACCATGCTATGTGATTCATAACCTGGGCAACTTTGTCGATTTTTTTTTCGATATGAGTCATGAATATATAATATATGAAAGGATTAACACGGCTCATTATGAGGGATTTGAGAGTGTTTAATCTGGTGTAGTTGAACTATCTAGGGTAGATATGAGATTTTTTATATTGATGTATTGTGTTAGTTTGGTGATAACTTAATACAATACTCCTCAATGCTGAACATCCTTTCTCGTAGGTCGCACATTCCATTTCTTGTATGAGGATATAACCAGTAGGAGCTGATAATAAATTGGGTCAGTGGACCCATCATCCGCCCACTAACAGATAATGTGTATTTATTAGTCAGGGTTATTACAGTTAATTAGAGGATATTTATCTCCTATGTGTTTGAGATATATACGATCTTTATCTCCTAAGTGTTTAAGATAAAGTCAGTCTCTAATGCTATCTTTATAGAAAGGCTAAAGATATCCCAAGATAAAATGTACAATAAGTTACAAGACAATCCCTCCCCCTGTTGCACTCTCTCCAGAGCATCACCAAGCTTTAGGATTTAGTTCATGGATGAAGAACTCGACTCTAGTAGCCGTTTTTGTACCTGCGAATAAAGATCAAGCGTGTTGGATGCTCGTCACAATAAGGATCCTTTCTCGGAATTTTCAGGCACTTCGTAGGGTATGTTCCCGAAACAACTACGTGTTTAGGTATCTTTAATTATTAACATAACCAAAACAGATGTTGGCTCATGAAAGAATGGGACTTACTGAGCTTTTGAACCCGAAACTCACCAACATTAATATAGCAAAAGTTGGGTGGTCGGTTAAAAGGTTGATAATAAACCCTCTTCGTTTCTTTTGCATATTGTCCTCAGGGTTCAATCCTAAGGCCTATTTTGCTGAACTCTTTTAGTAGCCTTCAGAATGAAAGCAATTAATTTATGTTTCACCTAAGCTCTTCGAAGCAGATGTGCAAACTCAATACTTAGGCCTTAGTTTATGGATCCTAGTCCTTTATAGGTACCGAAAGAACTAAAAAGGTACATTTTGAACACTAAAAGCTAAAGCTCTCTCTTTGTCACATAAAAGCAACAAAATGGGATCAATATAATTGCTTAGAGGCAACAATTCATTGAATGACCAATTATACCTAAGAAAATTTAGCTGGTCCAAGATCATTGTTTAAACACTTGAAAAGGACAAATGTAGATTCCTTTCACCAGGTTTATTTTGGTTATTTAGGTAGAAGAAACTGTAGTATTTTAATTACTCGAAACAAACATGACATTTGATGTTACTAGAACTATGTTGTCTCCCCATTCAATACCCCAATTTCTCTCATCGGCAACATTTGGCACAACACAACGATAGAGAACTGTCATGATTCGCCTTGGATGGAGGCAGAAGAAGGTTCATACTGGCAAATTGGGGGATTGTTTGGGCTGGTGAAGTGGTGGTAAAATGGCAAGGGAGAGCCATAAAGGTAGAAAAATAAAGCCATAAACCAGTGTTTGTGGGTATCTATTTGGTTTTGTATTTGTTGAGGAGAGATTATTGTGTGTTTATAGAAGAAGCAAATTATCTTTTATTTGCTTAGGGATATGATGATGATGATGGAAAAATCCGTGGAAGACTAAACAATCTGAAGAACAAAAAAATGAAAGCATGGAATTTTTCACAGGACCGACAACCGAGTGCATTGGAATAATGACTATGAGCAAAGGCCTGTGATGGTGGTGAGTAATAGCCAAAAGTGGCCAAACCTTTAATAAACCATGGAAAACGATGTGCTAGGTTATTGGCTTAAAGATTATTACTTTTTTTTTCCTTGATACAAGTACATCAGGAGGTGGCATGTGGATTTCATTAGAGTTATAAAATAGTGGAACAGATCAATTAGTAAAAAATGGAACACTGGATTTAATGAAAAGAAGAGATAGAGGAAAACATCTTATGTTCCCAGAAAACAACATGGCGAGAAAAACGTAAACGATTAGAGACGGGATCCCAAAACTGATACCCCTTATGTTCAATACCATGCCCTATGGAACAGCAAATATGTGCATGAGGTTCTAATTTTGTACACTCGTGGGGTTGGAGAAGAACGAAATAAGCACAGCCAAAGACTTTAAGTATACTATAGTCAAAAGAGGACCCATATAGACGATCATAGGGAGTTTGATTACCAATTGTGGGAGATGAAACACGATTGATGGTATAGACAGCTGTAAGAACAGCTTCCCCCAAAATTTTTAGGACACGAGGCAGAAATAAGCAACGCACGAAAAGTGTCTAGATATGTCGATATTTGCATTCAACATGCCCATTCTGTTGAGAGTTGCTGGGACATAATCTATGAGTAATGGTTCCATCCTTTTGAAGAAGTTGGAGAAACTCTTCTGATTTGTATTCCATGGCATTATCAGTACGAAAAAGCTTAATATTGTGAGAGAACTGAGTTTTGACTATGGTAACAAAAGTATGATATATTTGAGATACTTTAGAACGATTTC